>JAQIXO010001362.1:0-12716 GCA_034700305.1 Protaphorura armata
ATTTTACCGGTTGAATGGAAGCAAGTATATAGAACGAAGATATTTTACCGGTTGAATGGAAGCAAGTATATAGAACGAAGATATTTTACCGGTTGAATGGAAGCAAGTATATAGAACGCAGATATCTAACCAAAAAAATGAGTGCAAGTATATAGAACGCAGATATCTAACCAAAAAAATGAGTGCAAGTATATAAAACTAGCACGTATTACGTATGCCAAAGCTAACCCGTCAAGTATTGAAACGAGTACTCAACGAAGCACCATTCAACAAATTCTTTGATGTTTGGATTATTTCGTGCGATGACTTGCTAACTAAACGTATGGAGGAGCCACCGAATTTCTATGGAATAGAATTTCTTCAAGCCAAGTGCTTCGCAGAATGAAATTACGACAAAGAATTTTGTAGTGGCGGTTTAATTAATGTTGAATAAAGTATCGCTGCAACTTGACCGGATTTATATAGTAAAGGTCCCGAACCGGAAGTCAAAAATTATTTTTCTAATTTGTCGATTTTAGCCAATGTTCACATGTAGCATGTGTGATAAATCCTAAGCCAATTCGGTCAATTAGCGAAACGAGGAAGCACAATAATGCCCTGTATGTAAAATATTGCATACAGGAAATATTGCAGGGGGACCCAATCGCGAGTATTCTATTTATCCTTTGTATAGAACCGCTTTTGAAAAGAATCTATGAGGGAAGGTTGAATATTTCTCCTGGACCGTTCCCATTGTCTCCTTCGACAAACCTGAGCTGTTACGCTGATGACACGGTTCCGATTGTGTCTCATCTAGAACAATTTAATTTAATTGGTAGCGCATTGAATTTATACGGGAAGTTTTCTGCGGGTCGAGTTAACGACGGGATGTGTGAAGTTTTTCGTATGGGGTCTTGGAGAAATGTTTCCATTCCCACGTCCTATAAGATTAGTCGGGCCGGACTTAAAATTCTTGGAATTTATTTTGGAAAGCTGGAATCTTTGAATTGGACTTTACTTTTAGAGAAACTTAAAAATGAGGTTCAATTTTACAAATAGCGAGGGAATGCGGTTAGCCTCTTCTCTAAAGCTAAAATCCTGAATACTTTTATCCTTCCTATCCTATGGTATACCTTAACAGTCCTTGATCCTCCGCCTATTTTCTATACTGACGTAGAGACAGTGCCGGCCCGGTCCAAATCCCGGCCCTGGTGCGGCTTTGCAAAAAATTTAGATTATTTGGTATTGCCTACAATACCAATTAATCTATTAAGAATACTTATAAGAACTGGTCTAATTGAACTTACTCCACTAAAGAACTATAATCGCAAAACAAAATTCTTCAACATTTTTCTTTATTCTACAGTTTATCTGTATATCATTAAGTACAACGATGTAAACTTAATAGAAGTTATGCTGATTGCTTGGTTACTCCCATTCCATTTTAACCATTCGACGCTTAGTTGATGCAAATTTTTGTATGATCTCGTCGAAATTTAGTATTATTAGTATTAGAAAACAACAAAAACTAAAGCACGTGCAGCTTAGCTGTAATCAACAGTAAACTTTATTTGTAATAACACATACCAACGCCATATTATACAGCGTAAGCAGTTTGTGACACAATAGTTTACAGAGCTAACGAGTTGGACGTTTACATTTATTTCTGAACAGGTCTCGTAATCTGAATATGATGGCTACATAATAAGCTGCATTTAAGACGGGCAGTTTTAAATACTACACAAAGTGCAATGTAAATTGAGACGACTGTAAGTTTTATCCAACCCATAATGATTGGGCCAATTTCTATAAGAAAAATTACCAAACAAAAAGTTAATCCTGTTAAAAGAATAATGAATGTTGTTATTAGATTTGAGTCTATGGCTAGGGGTTTGGGTGTGTCGGTTATTGTGATTTGGGCTGAATTTGTAGTAGTGCGGAGCCGAAACCCCAATGCTTTTCGTGCATCCTTCTCTTTCATGATTTCAACCCACACTCCCCATAAGTAGAGAATCCCTGACTGTATTAAGAGCTGGACTCTGGCATAGAGAATATTCGCTCCCCAATCGTTAAAAATGTGTCCCATAGATTCTGAAAATATCTTTTGACTTCCTACTTTTAGACTCATGAAGTTTGTTTTATTTTCAATCTGAAGAACATCTGCATATGACAGAAAAGTATTGAGCTCTGACTTTGTTCCGATGTATCCATTCCTTGTACAAGTAGATGTCTCTTGGATAAACATGTCAAGGAACAATTTCATCTCACCTGCACGTGTAGGACCACCAAAGAGTATGTTTCGTAGACCGGCCGAGCCATATGGATGTACTTCAGTTGGTATCTTTGCTTGCATGTGATACCATCGCGTATAAAATCCAGCATCATTATATTTCATACTTACGGTTTCAGTGTCCACGGGACACGGACACTGAGCTGAATAATCTGAATCATTTTTTGGAAAGACCAGAAACGACTGTCTATCTGTCCCGTAATTATTGATGCAAACACAATCGCTATGCGCCCCAAAGGCCCAAGTGACTTTAATATTTGTTTCTCTCCTATGCCTCCATTCGTCATCTAACTTCTTCCTGAATTGAAGGCTGCCATATATTATAAATCCATCCGTCTCGTTAAACTCCGCCAATTTTCCAGACTGAGGGAATAGAGATGTTGACTTTACAATGCCAAGATATGCATTGGTTAGCACGATAGCCACAAGTGCCCATAGTGCAAGTACAGACTTTACAAAATTTAAAAAATGTTTGTTATGTGGAGCAAGTGTTTCAACATTTGAATTTGTTCCAATTTGTACCAAGGTTGACAAAGAGGCCGTAAGTGCTCTAATGAATACAGTATATAGTCTCTCGTTCTTAACTTGCTTGTGGTCGTTCCGTCTCGGAACTAGATGGTACGAGGTGGTTATTTTGTAAACAATTGTAATCACGATTGGTAGGAGAAGGGAGAATATTATTAATATTATCCAACATGCTCTTGTGTATGGTTCCAAATAAAATGTAAAGTCAATGTGTTTCTGAAGTCCAACGCATGTGGCAAAATTGAAATGTTTCTGTTTGGTTAGAACCAAGTGGGTTGGAGTTCTTTCATAATTGTCCTTGGTATTGTATTCGTTCATCCATGCCTTTGCTCTTTCCTGTGATCCTCCTTTTCGTAAATATTCAACCTGCTCTAGGGCTAAGTTGCGCACAATATCCATATCATCGTCTAGGAGCTTTGATGGATCAAATGGATTAGACATTAAAATTCTGTATTCTGTATCAATATCTGTCAAATTCAAATTGGACTTCAATTGCGTTGAATCCAGCTTTTTACAAGTCTGCGCCCGCTCATTCTGATAATCCCAATTCGCATCAATTTCAAAATACCGTTTTCCGTGGTTCGTCACTTCGTTAGCTTTCTTCGCCATAAGTTGTCGACAATCTCCAGTCCCTAATTTGGAGTCTGAACACCCGTGCACATGAGCTAATTTGGAGACCTCGTACTGACACTCATGAGTAATTAAAGACACATCAATCAATTTTGCATGGTAATTGAATGTGTCGATTTTCTCTATTTGTAAGTGCTGGATGTACAATTCCCATTGATTAGAAATTGGAGTAAATTTTCTTAAACGGAATGCGTCTGACCAAGTTCCCACATTGCTAGCGAAGAATATGATGTACGTGCGAATGGTGTCACACCGATCAATGTAATCAGATATGGGTAAACCACATAGAGGAAAGTCCAATTTTTGATATCTCGGATCTTCCGGAATAGTACTGAGGTCCTTGTCACTAAACTCATCATTTTCTCCGGAAAGCAAGTTGAATTGAGTTACACACTTCATTTTAAATAGAATTGGTATAACTGTGTTATTTTTATTGATGTCTTGGATGATAATTGGGTCTTGCAATGATTGGAAAGTGTCATGGTGGATTTTGTTTAACTTTTTAACACTATACACAAATGTGTAGCAATCCGAAAACTCGTGAACCCATTTCCATAAATTGTCGATTTTGATTTGTGATGGGTTATCGTTTGCGTAAATTAAAATTGGTAGGACAATCGGAACCCAGAACAATGCAATCGGTAAAATTATTAGTCTCCGCATTTTGTTGCATTGATGTGAAGAGTGAAATGTTGGACTGATTTTAGGACGCTTAAGATTGTTTCTTATATAGTCTTCGAAATGGTGTACTCTACATACATACAAGAGAGAGAGAGAGCAGAATAGAGTAAATAACAGCGGTTACGAAAAGTCCATTGAGACTTGGATGTGGCGTTTCACTCGTGCAGACTAGAAACGTCCCATGTCCCAATGCATGTTTTTTGATTGGGTCTTTTCCAACGGTAGAGAGAGATTTCGTGGTTCTTACATATGGATTTGCGGTTCGTCTAGTGCAAATAATGAAGAGAATTGATTTGGTTTTCAATGGACTAATCGGATGCCATTTGAAAAATCGTGAATTTTTATTACTCCATTAGATAGATAGATACTAGCTTTTTTTATTCGGTCAAACTTTTCAGGGTTAACTGTTATTGAAGAGACCTTGAGTCATACTTAATAATTTAAAAATCATTGGTCACCGAAACCGACATTCAAAATATGTTGACTTTGAGCATGTTAAACGGGTAGAGTGTACACATTGTTAATAAAATAGTTGACCTTCGTCAGTAAATTGAAATCAATCGTTATGCCAATGCTTACAGTTAAAAAATAGAACTAAACTATTCCTACACACAGCTAAAACGAAGACGATTAATCTGTTTAAGAAATGGCAAATGCTTTTGATGATATGGATATGTAGACCCCGCTTTACATTCGTACCCGTGAATTTTACTAAGGAAAATTGGAACTCGACACATTGCGCACAATGGCGAGTGCAAGGTGAACTCCAGAATTCAAATATAAAAATTAATGCTGCCTTCCCCATCTTTTCTTTTCTACTACTAGAGTGCCGACAAATCACATTCTCTGTTTCCTTTTGATAGTGATTGTCCTTCCAGAAGCGTTATATAGTTGATTGACTTTCTAGAAGTAACCTAAAGTATTACTTATCTTCTTATATGATTACTTTAAAATTGTTAATGTTTCATACGGTTAGCGCAGGATACATTATGCAGCTAGGGATACTTTAAGCTCCGCCTCCATTCTATAAATAGAGACTCAAATTCTTAAAACCTAACCTAATCTTCTTAAGTTTCTTTTTCATGTACAAAACAAATGTTAAGATGTAAAGTAATTTGGGATGCTAAATAAAAACCGCTCAAGTGATCCATGATCTCAACATTAACTTCATATCATTCGGTATTGAATGTGAATGTCAAAATTTAATGATGTCAAAAAACAAGTCATTGTTTTAGTTCTAATGTATAGTTCGTATTTACGTGTATTACGGGCATGGCGGGGCTAACAAGAGAACGTCATCGCATGTACTATACATGTTGTAGTTTGCAGACGAATCCATAAGGAAGTGTTGAAATATATAGACATGTGTGAAAAAGTATGGATTTTTTACCCATCTCATTAACATGCTGAATTATAATTAGAATAATTTGAACAATTCGCCCCTTGAATGATTAGGTGTATGAGGAATTGAAAAGAACTGGACGGGTCGGATATGTATATATATCACGTTGTTGATCATACGTCGCAGTTGGATGTATGTATATGTGTATGTGTGTCTGATGGTCTGGTGGTTGTGGAATGGAATAGTACTGGTTGAGTGCACAGTCACTCGGGTACTATGTATTACTATCTGAACTCCAACACTTGAGTTTTTATCCAAAGTCGGAGAAAGCACGAAAGAACGAACAAGACAAGGAATAAACCAACACACACATACACCTACACACTCATTTGTTTTTACAAAACTTAAATCCCAAGTAATATTTTCTTTCCGAACCGTGTTTATTTATATTTGATTTGAAATGATTGAATGTGAATCCAAATCTGAATCGAGTGGAAGTGGAATAGAGAACGATCACACCATTCACACCGCGTGCTCGTCCACACATAATAATAATAACATGATTAAAATTCCATGGAAGTGGGACAACGTGTCTAAAATAAAAGAAATTTTTAAACCACGACATGACTGGTGTTCTTCAGAAGTGAGGAAGTCCGTGGACTCACTGTCTTACAATGTAAATAAATCAATCCCTATACAATAATAATATGTATGTATGTGTAATAATATGTGTGATTAATTATGAATAATTCAGGTACTGTTGGATACGAGACATTTTGAACCATCAGATCTTAACATTAGTCTGACTGAGAGAAGCGTTTCCATTCATGGAGTTCATGAAGAGAAAGACGGAGGTCGTCGTGAGTTTCGTCGTAAATTTATTTTTCCATCAGATGGAGCCATGGTCTATACAGAATGTATTCTCAATATTCTCAATGGAGTTCTCAACGTTAGAATCCCAACCAAATCTACAATTAAATTCAAAGAGTCAAAACCAAATGAGAATTTAAACGACATCTCTATTGTTCATCCGGTCACACCAATTACAGGAGCGGTGCCTGGAAAAACTGAGTCAGAAACTAATAAAACACAAGTCCCTTCACTGAAAGAGAATAAATTATTTAGTGTGGCGTTAGACGTTAGATTCTACGATGCTTCAGAGATTCAAGTCACGACGTCTGAGCACCAACTCAAGGTTGAAGCGACTCATAAAGAAAAGGATCCCAAGAGGTCTACATCCTACACATCACGTCAATTCTCAAGGACTTACTCTTTGCCCAATGAGGTCAATCCAGTAGAGTTGAAGGGGTGTGTGACACGAGATGGGGTTCTAAGGATCATGGGTCCAAAGAATACAAAGTCAGAGGGAGAGAGTGGGTGTACGGAATCAAAATCAAAAATACATTTGATCACTCACTCTCATCCAAGGAGGAGGAGTTGGGTCACAGATGCCCTACTCTTACAATTCGGTAGAGTTCATTTACTCCATTGAACATTTTCAAACCTCCGGTCAGTCAGATTTCAATGGAAAAATTCAAAAGTCATACGACAGTGTTGTATCTGTTCATTTTAGTTCCAGTTCCAACCATAAACTAACAAAATTCAGTTTAGTTATAGTTAGTTCCTAACTCACAATATAATTAGTTGTAGTTCCACTTCCAGTTATTACAATTTAGCAGTCCCAATAGTTCCAGTTTTTAATTAATTTTTAATTAATTCCTCTTCAGTTCGGATAATATTATACGTAACCCACGTAAATGATTTGCGATTAATGATACGCAACATTAAATGTTAAAAACCAATAAAGTATATTTTAAAATAAATGGAATTGAACGCACAGGTTTTGTAAAACTTTACAACACTAACGTTATCCTTTCAAAGTTATCTGGCTAATTTTGGGTCATATTTTGTGATTGTATACATATACAAATTGTAGGTGATTGGACAATATTGCCCTCTCTTCCTAAAGGCACGTGACATAAGAAGGAACAATTTCACATACTCACGTTCTGCCAGCTATACATCAATACATGTATGCATTGCATAATTAGTAAATTAATTGTAAATATGCTGGGGATTAAATTATTCCCTCCTGTGCTGAGTCCTGACTGAGTAATTTATTACATCAAACCCTTCAACACCCAATGAGTTTATTTTGTATTATATATGTTGTAGGCCATATATACAAGTAGGCATTATATAATGCCTAGACATTATCTACAATGCCGGCGACTCCTCGCCATGTAGACACAGCCTAGGCAACATGTATAATGCCCGGGCATTATACACAAGTTAATATAGTATAGGAGTTAATGAGGCATTTGAACAATCTTAAATTAATAAATTTACAGATAATTCTAATGACCGCAATCGCAGAGGATAACTTATTGTTTACATATTCCAAATGATCAGTGAATGTAAGATGACTGGAGCGGTTGATCCTCCGCTTCCATCTTTCTCCAGCTCCGTTCATCCTCGGACTGGTTTCTTAGAATTCCATGCGTAGATTGTAGATTCCGCCTTCGCTGCTCTTCATTCCTCGGAATCACTAAATCAAATCAAATCAATTAATTTTTTAATTATTTTACAAATTATAATTATATTGATTTTTAAAATTTGTTTGAACACGTGATTGTGACTTACGCTATAAGCTCCGCATCTGAGTTATCGCTAACATTGATTGATCCATTTGCATTTACACGACTGCGAGTGCTACAGTCAACTCTCTATATATCGAACTCGCAAAATGCACGAAAAGTGTATTATATAGGGAAAGTTCGATAAAGAGAAACTTTCTTTATGTGTAATTCTTATGCAGAGGCAATTGTCGGGGCCTGGCGTTTTGATCGATACATGGAGGTGTCCGATAGAGGGAAGGTCGATATATAGAGAGTTGACTGTAGCCCCACCTTGTCTGCCATTTCGGATGCTATCCCGAACCATTTGATTTTCGTATGGACACTCACGGTTAAATGGGAAGAAGGTGAATGGGTTGGAGTCCAAGGCCCATCCGCCCATTCGAATGTAGATGATCACTCCATTCTCGTGAATGAAATTTCGTCCCAGGAGCACTGGACAGTCCATGGGCAGAGTGGGGAGGAGCAAGAAACTGATTGGCGTCACACGCCCATCATGCCATTCCACGTCCACGGTCGCCTTCTCGACGACGGATGTCCTTTGACCTCCTGCAAATCTCAGGTTGAGATGGCACGTGGTCGTTGGGATCCCTCGTGACCTCAGAACCTCAATGGCCTCAGCTCCAAGGATACAGACAGAGGAGCTTGTGTCCAACATGGCTGAGAAATGCCACCCCAGAATAGACACGCGGATTATTGGCTCTGGGTACATCCCGGCCCACCTGTCGGGATTTCCATGAGTTGGACTGGTGGTCCGAGATGTTGGACGTCAATGGCTGCTCCATTTCCAGGGATGAAGTTCATTCCGATTGCAGGGGCCGGAAGTATATTTGGCATCACAGGTGGACGGGGGGTTAAGTTTGGCATCACGGGTGGACGGACGAATAAATTTTGGACCTGAGGTGGACGGATGACTAAATTTGGCATCTGAGGTTGACGGACTGAATTTAATAACATGAGAGCAGGTGACATCAGTGGTCCATGTACTGGTCTAGTTGGTGAACGTCCGGCTGAATGCATTTTTAAAAAATTCGTGCATTGAGTTCAAGGAAAACTTTACAGAGCATTCGTGAAAGTGGTGAAACCTCTCTATAGGGACCACCTTCATAGATGGACTTTTCAGAATGTCCAATATCGTATTAATTTTTCGAGGTCTGAATTTTTAAGTTGTGGGTTATTCCCAAAAATAAATTCGGAAATGTTATGGACTTATAATTTTGTATGGCATGCAATTAATTAATTATGTATGTAATTAAGCATTGGAGGTCATTCCAGAATCGACTACCATTTCACGACCTAGTCAGGGTGTGGTGTAGTCCCTCTAGAGAAGTTTCACTTAACTATGCCTGCATTATGTTTAGGGTATTTACTTACGTCGGATTCCTCTCATCATAAGCTGTGGGTCAAAATGCCCAACCTCGTATCTAATGGCAAATGGCATCCATGTTCATCATTGTGTTTACTTTGTCCGAATGGCGGAGGAGCACTTTTTCGATACGTCCTTCTTCCTCGGCCAGAACTCGTAAACTGAACAGAATACGTTCTGTACTCCAGCATCACATTTCGAAAGAACTTGACCTTTTGACCTTTAGTGATTTCGAAATATTGAAAATGCTTTCTATGTAGGTATTCAAAAATTATTTTGAAACAAGGCTGACCTTTTGACCTCTACAAATTTCGAAATAGGAGATAGCGAATACAAAATACATTGGAAGGCATGGGAGGATTTCGTAATTTATATTACTAGAGTCGGTTAATATAGAAAACTTTCAAATTATTACACGTGTGCAGCTAACGTTAGCGCCATCTTAAAGTCTGCTTTTCTGAACTTTGAGGGTACCGAATAGATAGAACATTCAGCTTCTACGAAAATATGAAATTGAAAACAAAAATATGCCAAGATAAAACCATGTGTACATTTTGAACACATTATGCATTGAGATTTATTTCATTTTCGATTCAATGACGAGAACAAAATTCACAATAAAGCGTGTACTAATCATTTAGTCACATATAATTAAACTAAATTTTAAATTAAATCAAATTTTAATTAACAAGTTTCCGTGTACTCCGAATGTATAATACTCCAAATATTGATGGAAGTAACAGATCGGTGAATATATTTTTGGCAATGATTCTCTGTTTTCCTTCTGAGAGGAGTAGATTGAGTTCAACTTTGTCTGCTGCCACGTCCGGGTATGCTCTCTTTATGATATCAAGGAGTTAGAGAGTTGTAGATATTCATCTAGGTCTCATGGTCACAAGGGTCACCCAGACCGTGCTTCCCTCTGGGGAATCGGTCTTTTGGTGCTGAATTTGGAGATGAAGAGGAATGGATCAACATCCGCCCTTTTTCAAATTTACAATTATTCATTCATTCTATAAATTGATTGTTAGTTTAAGACAGGCACTAAGAGTTCAAGGTTTTTGCTAGGATTTTCAGCTCGGAGGAAACTGGAAGGTGATCAAATCAGTCTGTCCTTAGAGTTTCTACGGGGAATATCCCTTGGAGAGAGACTGTCCGTGACTGTGTTTTTTTCTTAGACAGAGAATCTGTCATAAAAGGTAGGCATTCCACTCACCGATTCACACTCGATCGGTTCACCAGAAGTCACATTTGAGAGTCAGTGATTAAAATTTTAAAAAATACAACTGAAAAATCATTCATCGAGTTCGCGTCGTCTGGTGTGAGTTTTTTCATTATCAATTCAGTCAGTATTTACAAACAAACAAGGCCACCGCCACGGTAGAGTGATTAACATAGGGTGGGCCCTCTCCGTATAAAAAAACAAGTTCTCCAGCTCTTTGCCCTAGAGGAGAGTGGAACATAAAATAAATATATTTTTAATTACAAATGCATTCACTTGGAACAATTGACGTCTAATCCATGTGTCAGTGCTTGGTAGATAATAAAAATTAAATTACTCAATAATTGACGGTCAAACATAACTAAAAAAAATTGGGTTGCTTTGTATTTGGCCCAATAAATAGTAACCCTAGTAGTAGGGAATGAAGACAAACCGTCTTAAAAAGAATACATTGTCATTCATTTTCTACCCGAGGGATGAATTCAGGTTAAAGTTGTACTAATTAGGAATCAATGGGAAAACATAATTAAAGTATACCAGTAATTAGTAACTTACCTTTCGAAGCGCGAAATCCAACATGAGTTTCTTAAAGTTCGTCGTCTGTTTTTGTGAGTACCACTGGTAGTTAATTAAATCCCCTTCAGCTTCTAGATAGACAAACAGTAGAATTCGCCCAGGCACAGCAACGTATGTCCCAATTGTAGTGCCCTGATTAAAAAAAATTAAAAAAAATAAGATTCAAGTAATGTGTAGATATAATCATCTGAAAATGCTACAATTTTAAACACCATGCATCTCCCCCAGTCCACTCCGCCACTCGCAATTCAATGTACCAATTAATATTAAATATAATTTTTGAAGATAAAAGAAAAAAGAACTCACTGCAGTCGGTTCAGCTGCCATTATGTGTCTTTTTAGTATTTAAATTGAAGCACTACTTTAATTTTTTTTTAATTCTCTGTCAACTCACAATTCGCACACTCACTCGTGCTTGTGTTCTCCCAGGAATCAAACAAATTCTTTGGTGGGTTTTTGAGTGAACCGGTTTAGGCGCGGATTCAAACGGATTCAACACAACGCATTTTTTGCAACAATTTTTTTTTCTTCCATACCGTACATTACCGTTTAGAGGCCCGGCTAACAAATTATATCGACAGAATCAGAATTTAGAATTTAGAATTTATTCAAGTAACAACTCCCTAAAAAGATAATAGGTTATTACGAAGTTACAATTATAACACATTCACATTATAAATTAGACAATTCGATTATTACTGATCAATGCAGGAACATATCCAGGGTTTACCCCCTTTCTCCATAAGAATCAATGGAGAAAGCAGGAGAAAGACCGGAGTTATATTTGAGACCGGGTTACTATTAGTATTAGGCACCGGGTTTCTAATCGGTGTGTTACGGTAAATGTTCTGATGAAGAATTATCATACAACAGATTATTTGTTAATGAGATTAATTAGAATCTTATGGGTACCATTTTATCGCACGACAAATTAGCTCTGTTCCACGACAAATCAATCTTTTGCACGACAGAATAAATATCGAACATCCAATTAACCAACTGGCACGACAGAATAAATATCGAGCGGCAGTTCAACCAGGTTGCGCGGCAGATTAACCAAGCCGCGCGGATGAATAAATATCGAGCGACAAGATAACCTATTTGCACGGCAGATTAACCAACTCGCACGACAAAATAAATATCGAGCGGCAGTTAAACCAGATTGCACGGCAGATTAACCAAGCAGCGCCGCTGAATAAATATCGAGCGACAAGAAAACTAAATTGCACGGCAGATTAACCAACTCGTACGGCAGATTAACCAATTCGCACGACAAAATAAATATCGAGCGGCAGTTAAACCAGATTGCACGGCAGATTAACCAAGCAGCGCCGCTGAATAAATATCGAGCGACAAGAAAACTAAATTGCACGGCAGATTAACCAACTCGTACGGCAGATTAACCAATTCGCACGACAGAATAAATATCGAGCAGCAGTTAAACCACATTGCACGGTAGATTAACTAAG
>JAQIXO010001363.1:0-12713 GCA_034700305.1 Protaphorura armata
GCCACATTTGGCGGAGCCCTGAGCTATGTGTCTTTTCAACATTGCAGCCTTACTTTTGGGCCACACTGTACAATGTTGTATGTGATACCACAAATAACGATTCGCATTTACCAGACGAGTGGATTAGTTGAAACTTGATAATTATGTAACATGCACTTTACATTTCACGTACACGTTAACACATACTTACCGAATCCACTTATTCATTCCAAAGTGAAGGTCAGGTTGGCGAATGCTTTATGCGTTCGTATGCTAACGTGCTATGTCATGTGTACAACATTTAGTTAACTGTGTATAGTGTATAACTACGTGAACGCAAAAATTGCAGTCATACTCATACCGGGAAATACTTCAAAGTATTTTGTGTTTAAATTCTATAAACATAATTCAACTTTTTACAAAATTTTATTAATTTTTTTAATTTTTTTAATTCGTACACGGTGACGGAAATTTTCAAACAAATAAACCGTGTACTTTACTAGTCAGAAAACAGTCATGTCAAAATCCAGGTCAAGTGCAATGTTGTACAAATGTGTTTTACGTAAATTATTTTTTAATACTTCAAGTATACGTAAAGATATTTCTCTGTTCGGTACAATATTCGAACCAAAATGGGAAGACAGAATTTGTCTCACTGACTATAAAGGAGAAAATGTCACATACTCAGCACTGAGAAATAAATCAATTCGATTGGCCAAGGATTTGAAAGAATTAACGAATGGGAAGGAAACTCGAGTGGCGTTCCTTTGTCCACGTGATGTGTCAGTTCTATGTTCTGTTTGGGGAACTTGGTTGTCAAACAATGTTGGTAAGGGAAATATGGATGTTGTCTACTAAAACATTCGGTGTGAAAATAACCTAACTAACTACTGTAGGTGCCTTGAACAACTAATCCCAATAAATGTATCGGCTCATTTAATTTGTTTAATCAAAATGTCTATAATAATCATATTTGAATTGACAGCCGTTCCACTCACATCTCAATACCCGGACAGTATGTTGGAATATATTCTTAAACATTCAGAGTCATCATTAGTGGTAACTACACCGGAGTATGCGGACAAAATGAAGAAAATTTCGACAGCGGTTAATTCACGACTACACGTTATCGACATTGACTCCATTTCAAGTTCACCAGTCGAAATCGAGAACTACATAAATGACCATTGTACAAATAGAAACGCAATGATACTTTTTACAAGTGGGACGACCGGACTTCCGAAGGGTAGGTTGACTAATTACACTAATTAGATAATAAATTGGTCGAATATTTTGTTCTATTAACTACATTAAACATTTTTTATTCTAAGGCGTTCTGCTGACCCATCAAAATTTGAATGCACACATTGAAAATCTTTGCCAAGCTTGGGAGATGACGCCACAAGACACCATGCTTAATGTTCTACCACTCCACCATACGGTAAATCATGGAAATATGCCCACGATAAAACCATTAATAGCTCTTTAATAAAACGACGTTTTTTACTCCATACTTTAGCATGGACTTATTCACGCCCTACTTTGCCCTCTTGCGGTTGGCGCAAGGTAGATATTTATATTCTATTCTCTTGGCAGTAGTGTAGCCGTAGCACACACATTTCCCTTTCCAGTGATATCAAGGAAGTGAATATTCTCCAAATAATTTGCATGCTCCACTGGCCACATCAACACTATGCACAAACTATATATCCGTCTGAATTGTAATTATTCGACTTCGTTCCTATAATAATAACTCCGCACATGACATTTTTCAGGTGTCACTTGATGGAGAAATTTGACCCAACTCGAGTTTGGTCCGAATTATTGTTAAGTGACTCTCCTCGACCAAGTGTTTTAACTGGAGTCCCAACGATTTATGTTAAACTCATCGAAGAATTTGAAAATACATACGGAAAGACGCTCAGTAAGGTGGAATTTGTAAGGGAGACATGCAAAGAGAAAATGAGGTAAATAAAAGTATTCTAAGATATGGACTTTGATCTGGGGACTGGGGAATCCATTTTAGTTAACACTTTCACATGCGTATATATAAAATGCTAATTGTCGTACAACCGCTTGAATATATTTATGATAGACTGACGCTGAGTGGATCCGCTTCATTACCAGTACCAGTTTTGGAGCGATGGGAGTCAATTACTGGTCATCGAATCGTGGAACGATATGGGATGACCGAAACTGGTGTGATTCTTACTAACCCTATTCACGAAGAACGAAAACCAGGTTAGGAAGCGAACCCTGCACATGAACATACATAGGAAAATGATAAGGAGGGATTATGAGCACTACTAACTACTTGTATTACATTTACATTTGCAAATATTTCTACTTTTTGGACAGGTTTCGTCGGAGTCCCTTTTCCGTCAGTCAAAGCAAGAGTTGTGGATTTCAGGTCCAGAGACGAATTCACAACTCTGGCAGAATGGGAAGGAACAAAAATGATTGGAGATGTAAAAGACAAAACCCAACTCTCATGGGATTTACTCGTTAAGGGTCCGTCTGTATTTAAAGAGTACTGGAGAAATCCACAAGCCACTGTAAAAGATTTCACGTCTGATGGATGGTTTATAACCGGTAATTTTCCCTATACATAGGTATACATAAACTTTTAAATGGAATAATATCCTAAATATCTAAAAACTATTTTACTCAGGTGACACCGTAGTAGTTGTGAATGGTTCATTTAAAATCATGGGACGAAAATCTGTTGACATTATTAAGAGCGGTGGGTACAAATTGAGTGCATTGGAGATTGAAGCACAACTTTTAAGACTGGATGAAATTAAAGAAGTCTCTGTTCTCGCTCTACCTGACCCGACATGGGGTCAAAAGGTATGGTGTTTGGGCCAATTAACTTTATCAGAAAAATTCAAAAGTCTACCCTAAATTAATTTTGAAAATGTGAAAATATTTTAGGTAGCAGCAATGATTGTTTGGAACGGTAAAGAGTTAACCCTGGATGAACTGAGAAATCTTGCGAAGACACGTCTACCAAAATACGCATGCCCGTCTGTGATCAAAACTATTGAAGAACTCCCAAGAAATCATTTAGGAAAAGTCAATAAGACTGAATTGTTGAAACTATTCGCATGATTGACATTTCAAGCACGTTAATTCTAAGAATTGCCAAATATATATTTTTGAAATTTGAGTGTGGTACAAAGTTAATTAGTTGATATTCTCGATATCTGTACTAAATTACAAAATAGTCGACTATTGAGTAAAGAATCACTTTTATTTTATAATCTCAGTTAGTTTCCTGTGAGCTAAGCCGAAACAAAATGGAAGACAAAGAATCTGTACCTGTACTAGTGTATTTGTAATTGCAGTGAAAAATAATTTCACTGATCTCACTGGTCATTTCTAATTCAATTAGGACAAAATGCCCGGAATAATTTTGACTTGGTTTTAATTCTAAAATCGCAAGAAGTACCGGCTGGAAGAAACACAACAGACCCCTTGGACAATTCGTGTTCATTCAATTGACATTCTCCTTCCAGAAGGAGAACGATTGAACAGGACTCCTTCGAGTGTAGATTGAAATCTCGTACAGCCTAAATTAATTAACCAATAATTAAAACTAAATCGTCAAACATCAATTATTTCATGGATAATGATAATAATACGCACACTCACTTCAATACTCTCAACTGCAAATTCATCCACCGGAGGTTTGTACAAAATTCGACCATCGCCATTTTCTGTCCCTTTAAAAACCCAATCCTTGCCATGAGCAAAAGTCAAAATTTTTGTAATGGTTGGAATGTCAATGTATTTTGGGGTGAGTCCAGCTCGTACAACATTATCCGAGTTTGCCATACATTCCATACAATCTGAGAAATGAATAACACCCCAAGAATATTACTTCAAAAAATTCTGTGCACAAAATGCAAAAATTAAGCAAAAATTATATTTTAACTACTTTTAGTAAACCCTGCGTAACTTTAAAACTATTTCCAAAATTTCAAAAATAATTAAATTAAATATTTCCAATTATACGAACCTCCGCTCAGATACGCATGTGGTTCATTGGCAGGAATAAAGACAGCTTCTCCAGGGGCCAGAATGAAATGATTGAACAAATAAACACAGAAAATTCCAATGTCTCCAGGAAATTGTAGATTCAATCGAGAGACTAGCTCAAACTCAGGTACATTTCCAGCTCCACGTTCCAGGAGCTCATTCACTTTGACAGCTACCTTTGCCCGGTCTGAAGTCATTAAATTACGGAAGGCCTGTTCCAATGCCACTTCTTGGACTGGTGGTAACGGTGCACCGGGATTCAAAGAATCTCGGATCAACAGTTCTCTCAATTCAGGAATATCTGGAAAACGATAACAAATATAGAAATATAAATATTTAAAATAGATTAATCTTAATCGTTATTTCAGAAAGGATTCGCGATACATTTACGCCTAAAAATCAGAAATAATAAAGCAGGCAAGAATTTTTCCGGAATCAAAATTAAAAAAAAGTCTGAATTTCAAGATAAGTGTAAGAAATTGAGCTCATATTTTTATAGTCTACCCTATTACCCTCCATAAATTTGTGAACTTGAGCCATTGGACGAAATCCGCAAAGAACTTCAAATGGAGTGAGTGCAACGGCCAATTCAGGTTTATGATTGTCATCTGGGTAATTCGTGGGGTCACCCTTGTGTAAAATTCCAGCAGATTCTTTGTCCGGATGGGCCTGAATGCTCAATGCCTTGTTTACACTCAAAACCTGAAAAATATTTACAAAAGAACACACGTTATATGAGTTAGTTATGACTTATGACACTCACAGTACACTAATAAATTTTTAAGACCAAGGAATTGAACCCCACTACAGCGAAATGGGGTTGGATTTAGGCACAGGCCGCCAGCCTGCTGCCACCCAAACAAACTCCATGCTGCCACACCTAATGCTGCCACCCCCAGTGTTGCCATGTCTTCAAACAATACTGCCACCCTATGCCCACCCAATGCTGCCACCTTATGCTGCCACCCTATGCTGCCACCCCATGCTGCCACCCAATGCTGCCACCGGTACCCGTTTCTATCTCGTCCGACCACAGGCTATATAAGGTCCGCTGCTGGGTGAAACTAACGGCAAGGGCCAACCCGTACCACTATGCTGCCACAGCCACGCCCTTTCGCAGAAAAAATTATTACACAAGTTATTATTTAACAAATATGACCTTGAAAAGAAATGGAAGTTTTGGACCGAATGTTGAAAGTACACGAGAGCCCAGGACCTCCGGATTGGCCGCAATGTATTCTTCTAACGACAGGTCGTTATGGACAGGGAGCGTTGAGGGGCCAGAGGGATGAGCCCCCATCCATAATTCTGAGTACGGTATTTCTGCTTCCACTTGAACATTCTTTGGAGCTAATTGAGCCACTAATGATGAATTCCCTCGTCGTCCCCAATCGTAGTTTTTCATGGAAGGTGTCAACAACATTTTTAGTTTAAGAAGAACAAAAAAAAACTAGTATCAAACTTCAAAATCACGGACAAATGAAATGAACAAGTCCAGAAACCGGCAAATAAATGCAAATCAGAAATTATCAAAAAAATGAAAATGAAAAGTCACAGAAATTGTGAAATTTTTTCCCGCAAATTTTTTGAATTCAATTCAAGGCACACGTGTAGTTGGAAATCTATATGTTGACGTCACGGTCCAGAATGAAGCAATTTTCATGTGTAATATGTTACAGTCCTAAGTCATCAAAATAATAAAGCCAAAAGCTATTAGCATCCGAGGGACGTAAATTGATGATTTTCTTAAGGGAACAAATCCTACCTTCTAAGTTACTAGACTATAGTAAGATTTATCCGTATGAAAAAGAAATGTATGCCGGATTTCTCGTTGCTGACCCGTTTTTATTTGTTTATAAAAAACAAAATTTGTCATTCACGTGCTTGTTAACAATATTTTTATCGCTCCGTCGCTAAGAGAAAAAATCCGGCATACTTTTGCTTTTCATAAAATAACACTACAAATTGCGTTGGGACTTTGTCTTAGGTTGTAAAAATTCTACAGGCCTGACAACTGACAAAAGTGACAAGGACAAGGCAAGCCGCCTTGTCCTTAGCGAGACAGTTCCCGTAAAGTCAAGCGAAGGATGACAGTGAGTTGCTTGGATGGGTAACCATTCGAGTGCTCGTTGAGTGTGACTTGCCGAATCGTAGTTCGGCTCGGTGCGTCTAGAGGTCACCTCTCTAGCAGTACGGGATTACGTCTGATGCAATACCAACTCTTCAAGTCTACTAATTCTTCGGTATAACTCTTCGGGTATAATCTTCGGGTATTGCATTAGCCTCACACAGAGCTTACCTTCTCTGTGAGATGTGGGTGACGTAACGCCCTCCTAGGAGGAAGTCATTCCAGTAGCCAAATAAAAAAATAAATAAATAAAGTGTACCTTGATACTTTTTGTCGTCTGAACAAAAAAGTCAAGATTTTATGACTTTTTTGGGGGGTGTGATCTTGAGAGTGAAAAAAAGGTTTGGTTTGGCTCATTAGTCGCACAATACAGGGTGTCCCAGAAAATGTGGGCCTATTTTGAGTGACTGTACTACTCTCCCATGCTATCGTTTCAACACAGTGAAGATAGGACACACAAGGGAACGTCTTAGCGTTGGCAAAAAAAATGAATTACAAGTGTCTTTTGCGTATTCGTATCATCACTGGACTGGCATGAAGAATTCATAACAAAATATTTTAACCTGGATATAACGTTCATTTTTCAAAATTTCGGACTTCGATATAGCGTACATTTCCAAAATTCTTAACCTCGATATGTGCCGTGTTATGAGCCAGCCTCTATTCGATAATTTGCAGTGCAGTGTTCATTTTGTGCTGGATCCTGGGCTTCCTGGGTCCAACATTAATGCACCAGGATTTTGAGACATTACGCACTATACGCATCACCATCATACAACGATACAACCAACCAAGGATTTACACGTAATCTATGTATCCTTCGTCATGTGTAACGTTTCTATTCGTCTAAAATCTGGAAAAGGAAATCGATATTGAGAAGGAAAAAGTCCGAATCTCGGTTGAATCTAAAATACTCTTCACTTACACACACTTCCACTTCTTCACCCTTCATTTCATAACAAAAACACATGTGTTTCTGCTAATATTTTCTGTATTTACTTTCACCAAGATTCTCTGTAAAATGTACATCTCACGTTATCTCGTGTTCGTTCCCCAAGTTGAAAACAGAATAGTTTCGGCGACACAATTTAGAAATATCACATAAAAATATATTTTGGAAACTGGATGGTGTTTTGTGAAACTAGAGAGCACTTTGAAAAATCTATTTTTATAATTTTATCAAGCGGTTCAGAGAGTTAGGGCGCAAAACTAATGAAATCACATTCATCCCTCATCATCGCTTGTAAAATTGTCACTCACAGAAAACACTTGTAGTCGTAGTGTTCAAGTTGTTCAAGTTGTTCTCTCGCACTATTACGAAATAACACCACATACCCACGCATTACGCATTGTTATATTATTAATTGTTACACAAACACTTTGCCCGTACATTGTGTGTATATGTATTTATGTTATATCTGAAGGACTTTTAACCTTTTTGGTGTTTTTAGGCTTTTATATGTCACACACAATATGTAAGCCCATTATTGCACTCTCGCCAGAATACAGTCAGTTCAGTGGTTGTTTTCCAATATTGAAAATTAGGTCACATTGATTGTTCTTATTGTTAGTACAAATCAAAATCAACACTTGCCAAATGCAAAGTCATTCACGAGAGTACAAAATAAGACGGAGATAGAAAATAAAATTTCATATTTTGAAATTATAATATTGTGATTGACTGCACTGTTGTTCAATGGATGAATTTGTTATTGAACAACTCACAAAGTTGGGACTTCAACGGTACATTACAATTTTTCAAGGTAAATATTATGAGCGCTCCATGTAATAAACAATACAAATTAAAAATGATTGCATACCACTGCACTGCGCACTGGTAATTAAAGTAATCGACATGACCAAGGTTACGATCGTAATTACTTTGAAAATGATATTCATTACAAAAATTACAAATTACACTTTTTTTTGGAAAGTAATTGCAAATGACATGACATGGAAAATATTGAAAGTAATCGATAATTAATTATGAGGATCAGATCGGAAGAGTTGTATTTTGTATTGGAAAACTTATACATAGTTTGGCCTACTGGCCTCTGGCCTAGTGTAACTAGTGTTGAACCACCTTGTAATTGTAGTTCAAAACTTATACATGAATTGTTTATTATCGTTACAGAGAATGAAATAGATGAGGATGCATTCCGGCAATTGGAGATAGAAGATTTACGAGAATTACTCCCAGACAAAGTAGGACCTCAAAGAAAAATAATAACTGCTGTCGAGGCACTTCCAAATACTCCATCACCAACGACAACACGAGCCTGGAAAGATCATATTCTAAACAGTGTAAGTGTAAATTGACGTATATAGATATATTTCACTTGTTGTAGAAATACCAAAATGGATGTTGTCTATATTTATTTCCTTCACGTTCAAAATTAGAGGTCATTTTATGATACACTGACACATTTATTTAATTTATTGTTTGACACGACCTCGCAATGGAATACTGCTGCATGCCACCTAACGCAAAACGATTTGTCGACGTGTCAAGGTACATTTCTATTGACTAACACTAATTTTAATGCACCTTTATTATATTATTTAGCATTTGCATCATGGCAAAGGCAAATTAATGTACATGCATATTATTTTTAAAATTTAGATTTATTTTTTACAGAATATTATCCCGCACAAGACTTTGATGAAATTGGGAAAGTGATTCTTTACATCGACAATTCAAATATTTTTATAAATACTCAACAACACGCGGCTAAATTATTAAAATTTCGTCATGGAATTAGATGCGATAGACGTTGTCGAATTGATGTAGGAAAATTAGTAGCTCGTGCGACTTAATTACGGACGTGAAATCATTGTAGCTAATCTCTATGGATCTGAACCCCCCGCATTGGACACAGTGTGGAAGTCTATTCGTGAGAAATCCGTCAATGTTATGACACACAAGAAATCGTTATGGACGCACAGAGAAAAACAAGTTGACACGAGTCTGGTGGCAGATGCCGTTGAGGGCATCATACAATTCCGGGACGATGCAGGTTTGTCGTATACAAACTTATAATTTATATTCCGTAGAGATGGCGTTGGCTGTGCGTTTGCCTAGGGAGGGTACCCCAAGTGGTAAGAGTAAGCTCAAGTGGCGAAAAACTGCATACAGTTACAGTGCTATTAATTTACAGGTGAAAACAGACGATTAATTTTATTCACGGGCGACAAGGATATGCTCACAGTGATAAAGAAAGCTCGCCAGTATTGTTGGGGAGTTGAGATTTGGTCATACAAGGCCTCCATCTCAAATGCCATTGAAAAAGAAGCCAGGTTGAGTGGGGGTGACGATAACATCAAAATTGTTTACATGGATGACTATTTTAAAGAATGTACATTTTCTTTGACCAAATGGAAGAAAATGTACATTCCACCCGAGAGATCCCTCGTTATTCTGTAAGTACACGAAATCCATCGCAACTGCACTGTCAATTAATAAACCTCCGATGATCTGTCTCACTCCTTAGATTTGAAGCCAGTTATATCCATGATATGAAAGAGGAGGATAAAAATCGTCTTATCTCTGAAGTTGTGAAATCCAGCACAAATATCCTTCGAATGCCTACATTGGCTCAATTTCTTCCCCACGAGTACATAATGACGACCAATGGCGGGGACAGTACTCATGTTCATACATCTAATCGATTTGAAGCTCTGCTGCCAAATTCAGTTGAAAATCAAACTAAGAAATGTGTTCCAATGGCAATTGTTTGTGTTCAGGGCGAAGGGACTCATGCTCATACTCATATGCACAAGATGGCAGCACTGCCAGCACTAGCAACAGGAATGGTAATCCTAATCGGCCTAAATATGATTTTACTAAGGATGTATGGTCAAAGAAAGATAAGATACAAACAGTACAGACAAAATGTGCCAAATTATATGACAGAGGTAGAAGAAGACGACGAACAAAAAATAGAATTAGAAGGAGATGACACACTTGATTTTGATTTTTCATTAGTAGAGAAAAAACATCACAAAACAAATCAAAAATACTCTGATTTTTGTGACTATAGATTTAGGTGTTCACTTGGAACAAAATGTCAGTATGGTCATAGCCCACAAGAAAAAGAGTACTTTAAGGCTCATCCCCACGCTCGTCGCCATTTGTACAAAACTAAATTATGTACTCATGCTCTCAAGAGAACGTGTAAGTATGACAACAAACGTTACCTTTGTTCTTATGCCCATGATTTTTATGAGTGCATGTGTTTGTGTTGTGGAGAAATTGGGAAACATTGGGCAGATGAGTGTCTCAAAAAAATTAATCATATTTAAGTAAAATATGTCGTATGCATTATATAAAAATGTACGTAGGTAAGGTATTTTGATTTTCTTGTCATAGAGAAGAATAAATAAACTAATATGAAATATTACAATAAAATGTGTCCATTCGCTCCGTAATTTGTAGAGCACAATTATTAATATAGTTTATCCATAAATTCGATTCAACGGCAGTTTTTATTTCCACGGAATTTGTTAGAGAATCGCCGAATTCATTCCGACAATTTTGAAGTTACAGCAAATGATATTGCAAATGTTAATTTTTGACGTGTAAGTAAGTTTTAAGTATGGAGATTGACTCCATTTCCAGATTGAAAACTGAAGCCGGTACAACAGGGGCTTTGACTCGGCGGCGGCACCTTGTTAAAAATTTTGAATTTTCTTGTCGATTCAATCATTGGAAGTCGTTTTTTCATATTCTCAATTCCGAGTTTCGAAATTTTTGAACTCTTGAATGAACCTTCAAATGATTCCAAGCTAGAATTGTTGACCACCAGGCAATGGAGTCCCAAGTCACTCACCTATGAAGGAAAGCACAATAATTTAAAACATGGTGGACCGCATTAAACAACTAAATCATTATCGTTTGAAGTCGAAAATTAACGAATGCATGGCGATGAATTACCTCGTTTGATTCTGAGCCAATGACCAATTGTTTCAATTGTGAGCCAAATCGAAGTCCCACAACAATCCCAACATCTGTAATTCTATTTCCAATCAAAATGAGCTTTTCTAACATTTTGAGCGAACTCAGCTTCTTCTCATTCTGAACGACGTCTTTTTCAAGAAAAAGTATCCCATCAACGTACAACGATTTTGTACGGACTAATTCTTGGACCCTGGGATGAGTATTTTCTAGTCCCATCACTCCAAAATCCGAAATCCTACTAGATTCAATATGAAGAATACGTAGTTTATCTAAACTTGAAGTGATGACATGCAGATCGGAGTCGATCAATGGGTCAATCTCAATGGAAAAGATTTTTAACTCCGTCAAATTCGACATCGGTTTTGATGTAAAGGAACAAGTTCCGTGCTCTAAAATGTTGGCAAATTTTCGGGAATGTACTTGTAATTTCTGGACTCTGTCACATTGCTCAATTGACATGTTCATTGTGATGTCTGCTCCAATTGACATGGACTTCAATTTCCCATACCCACTGCCAGGGAATTCTGTTGACAAACGTAATTCTTATTACTTTACAAACAATGTACGAAAGCGTCGTTAGTCGTAGCATATGACATGAGCCTAGTGTAAAATATTACCTGGAGAGATGTATTCTTTGCAAACACCTCCAACGAACTCAATATCTTTTGGAAGAAGTCTGACGAGTTCTTGACAAAGAGCAGTGTCTCCGCACGACGGGAGAAAGATATCTTTGATACTACGAACTCCTGAGTCACCTTCTAACTGTCCCTTTAAAAATTCAAGAAGGATTTTGTAGTCTCGCTCCATGTACTCTCCGGAAGGAACGTGTTGAATCAACAGGCTTTGTAATTTTAAATCCTCGAGGCTGCAGAGTTTAGAGACTAAGCCAGGGATCAATTCATCTCCAATCCTATGGGAGTCGAAGTCAAGGTCAAGGTATGTCAAGGCACTACTGGATGAGGAAATTATCCCATGGATATATGACAGTATGTTGTCCACCTGTTCCGCTGATGAATATGCTGTGTATTTTGGGTTGGACGACCAAATCTCTAAGGAAACCAAAGGAATGCTGGTTTATCACAATTATTTCTTAAGAGACACCAATATATTATAAAATACCCAGCGTCCGATGATAAAATATTCGAAATCGAACAAAATTAAGGTTAGCAATTATAAGTCTTACCTTTAATAGTGAATTTGTTGAGGCACAGAACGCCAGGAGCAGCGAATTCCATCAAATATCTGTTCAAAATGTCATAACGGGTGAGTGGGAAAGTGATAGACAAATTTTTCAATCCTCGTAGAATCCCCTGGAATTGATCCTCTAGACGTTGATCTTTTGTCTCATGTGTTTCTTTATCAATGCTCATGTCCATTAAATCCAAGGACATAAGATTGGGAAATCCAATCAAAAGATTTTTCCATGCCATCTTGTCGGCATGTGGAAATCCAGACATGTCCAATTGAAGGGTTCCAATTATATCCTTGAAAACTTGTGGTAAAGAGGATGATCCGTTGTCGATCTTAATCTCAGTCCACTCAACATTTGAATCCAGCATGGCTTCATTACTTACTCTGGACGTCAATACAAAATATGAAGATTTTGCG
>JAQIXO010001364.1:0-12712 GCA_034700305.1 Protaphorura armata
CGGACAAGACACAAATCATATTAAATCATAAATTAAATGAATCAAAACCAAGATAAATGACCAAAAGTTCTTGAACAATGATCATTATGATTTACAAGGATTCAATTTTAATGTACTGGTGCGTAAACATGCTGCGAACTCAATTAACAATTCAATACATAAAAATGAACTGGAACTATCAGGTTAAGTAGACCGGACTGACTGCTTTCCATTTTATTGATTCAGAATCAAGGTTAACAAATCTAGAAATTTTTATCTCTGCCGAAAGTTTCTTGCATGAAAATACAATCACTGAAATTTCAAAAAGCGTTATTTCAAAATTTCACTTGTGAATCTTATTATCAAAAAATCGATTCGTATAAATAAGTAGTAAGAAAATACACATACGTATGTAGAGAAGCCATCTTGTAAGAATGACTTCATGTAGTTAGAAAATTCTTCGCAGTTAGAGAGGAGTTGAACAACAATTTGACTACTGTGTGATTGTTCGTACAACAATGTAACCGTACGCCCATAACACAAACCAGAATTCCTCTCCTCTGTAGAGGCATTAATTAGTATGGGTCTGGATGAAAAGAGGATAATAATTAGAGTTGAGGTCACGATGTTGCATGGTCACTTCTTTCTCCAGTTTAAATCAAGTGCAGGTGCAGTTGATTGGCAGTAGGCAGGTATTACATTTTTACAAGTACCTACGCTCTGGCTTTACGATTACAGGAAGGGGAATACGCACTTTACGCTGTAGAATCATTATAAATCTGAAGTTCAACTTTAAAACTCAAATGAAAAAGAAGCTAGATCAAGTGTAAGGTAAAAACTTGCTCTGAAAGCATTCTGTAATTGTAAGATATAATCCAACTCCGACAAATTCACGATTTCTCCGCCCCAAATTTTTAACTCGTATGAATGCCAGGGGATTTCTATTCACTCGTACCAATTTCAATTACATTGCATATCTAACTTTATCAGGAATTTAAGTCAATTTTTAGCCATAAACGTATGAAAAAATGTAACTCGAGAAACAATGATCGCGATGACATGGAGCGACCAAAATTGTCAAAAAATTATTACGTAAAATGAATCAGTACTTAACTAAAATATGCGTGTATAAAAATGTGTACATGTAAAACTTGTGTGTACTGTATGTATGAAAATGATTACACGAGAGACCAGTCAAATAAAATCCGTGAAGTTTTTTTCTTTGAGCTCTTTGTCTACCTACCGTTTAATAGCTGGCTGTCGGGCTTCTTGCTTGAACAACATAAAAAAACAAGTCGAACCGGGTTTTCTTTCTTTCACCCCATGCAGTCATGTAATAAAATGAAAATCCACTGTGCCGTGCATTTGCTTTTGCTTTGTACAATCAACTAACTGATAACTGAATGTTGGTTTTAATTCTCTACAGTTTCTCAGCTCAAACTATTTGATTTCTAAACATGCGAAGGCCTCGACTGACTCATGTCGATTCCATGGATCATCACGCTTACTCCAGTCTACGAAAAAAAACTAGTCCAGAATATTCAGCTCTGGCCTTTTGGAATGTCTTTTGATTTTGTTTGGGAGTAAAAAGTTTTATTGTGCCGACACAAAAAAGAACATTTAGAAGTACGTAGTAATATGCAATGCAATACAACATTTTGAATGTGCAGGCTGGTTCAAATGTAAAACGTCACAAGCCAAAAATATCACATTTTCTAACTTAGGAATATCACATGAGGTAAAATAATAATTTGGAAGAAGGAAAAATTTGGGTGAAGTAAATTTGTAACTGCGTGCCGTTTCATAGAACTTCAATTCACCGTACTATGTGAATTTGTAAATTTAGCTTTGTCGGCTGGAAACCCGTGACGTTAGTGAGTATTGCAAGTGTGCCAATTTTGCGGCAATTTAGTATTCCTGATTTGCAAATCGGCAGAATGATTTTTTTGTAGTCAATTTACCTCTACTTGTATGCAAAATGTCACGGAATATGTATAATTCCCTACCTTCACGGTAGAAGCACTACAATGTTTAAGAGTTTACTTCGGCTTGTGTCAGTTAGTTCATGTGTTCAAATTTTTTTAATCTTATTTTCAAAGTGAACTAGAATTCGTTGAAGTCAAAATGAGCAACTCGTTCATAAGTACAGCGATTTAGTGAAAACCTAGTTAAAATTTTCATGCCTTTCAAATGCTGGATTCATGAAGAAATACGTACATGTACTATGTGTATTTTTTGGAACCGTCTATTTCACCCTCAACCAAACCAAATGTTTATTCTGTACTCTACCACAGGGAAGGGTAGAAAAAGAAAACATTTTTCTGGTGTGGAATGAAGACGAGTTTCCCACAAGTAAAATAAACCGTCTGCTGTCAAAAATAAAGATACTCCCGACTTATGCTTAGTAGCTTGTGTTTCATCCGAACTATGATGCACGAGTCTTGACTCTCTCGACTCAGACTCAACTTCTGAAGACACATGCCCAGACTTAATCTTCCCACTAGATTTTACTTGGCAGAGTCTGTAAAAATACAAATTAGTTTTTGATGACTCTTTCCATATCACCAACCAAATTATTGAACTCACAGAAGCAAAGCGCAATGCAATGATTTGGGTTTGAAATGGTTGAATAAACTGAACCACTCTCTTTCATGTTAACCTCAATATATCAGAGCCAGTTTAAAGGTGAAAGATGCCAAATCATGAGCAATTTAACAAAATAATTTTTATGTCTTGTGCGAAATGATAGAAGTAAAAAGTGAAACCAAACTCCAATTCCATTTTCAATGGTGTGGTTTTTGCGGTTGGCTACCTATAAATGCAAAATAGCTAGGATTCCTTACTCATTTTTTGCAGTAGGCTCTTAAGTCTCAAGTTGAGATTTTCTAGGGAAATAATTTATTCCAAAATATTATTCCATTCGGGTATTATCCTTGCAAATTTAAGCCCGTCCGTCCTATGAGCCTTTCAGCCGAGATAAAAATATGCTCGCGATACAAATTTCTTATGTGCATCTTTATGCAGACAACAACATCTTCATAGATCAACTTTATATGTTACGCGTGTATAGAAACCAGTCTAGGTTCATGTCGTTATTTAGTACAAGCCAACAGCAGGGAGTTTTGCCAACTAGAACAGAAATATTGGCAGGGAATCTTTGCATGTCATGTCTGCTGTGCTGACATGCACTGTACCTTGATTAGAACTCAAACTTTGTCAGAACAATTTTCTGGTTGAATTTCAATCTTGCTAGTCTTATGTTGAGTAAGGTAGTAAATATTTTCTGTATGAAATAGGCATGAACCAATTTATGTCCTGCCAGACTAATTAAGGCAGCCCTATTTTGTACTTGTAAGTGTACTAGCAAAAGTATATATTTTTCGAAGTGTGTATCTTATTGTTAGATTTTGATGGAAACTCTGATATATGGTAGAACTCTACAAGCGGGTAGCTCTGGTTTAATTCTGTCTAATTATCTAAGATACACACTAACTATTAGATTCTTTAATTTTTCATAATATATTCTGGATCAGTTGAGTGGATTCTTGTCACATCATTATTTTCCTTGACTCGACTGGATTGCGTGTGAGATTTGACTACAAGGGTAGCGTAGCGTGTAATTTTCTACCTTCACATATTTTTATTTCACATGAATGTTCTGTGTTGAAGAAGAAGAGTTCAGCATAGATAGCTTGGGGAAATATCGATTTGATTGAATGAAGACTATTAGGGTGCTACAAAACAGTGGAAGGGTTCCTTTAGAAGAAGAAGGAAAAACTGAGCAGGTGTAAATGCTGATCTTACACAGACATGCAGGTTTGTTGTAGTAGTTGTATCAAATAAACATCCATGGGAAAAGAGTACAGTGGAATCACGTCTAAGGGGTCCTCAGATATTTAACTGGTTTGGGCAGTCTGACAGGTGGCCTTTTTTAAGGGAATCAAAATTCGAAGGTCAACAGATTTCAACTCATTCAGGAAAACTGTATAATATTTTAGTATTTAATTGTTACAAAAATATATAACCCATTGGCATTGGCTCAAATTTGGCGTGGCTTGGACTATAACACAGATTTGTACAGCCAGAACTCGCGATATCGCTTTGGCTAATTTCAGGAGATCCCCAAGGGCCTTATTCAACCGTATGATTAAAAATTATTTAAACTAGGATGTATGTCGTCCCGTCACGGTTGCGCCACAGAAGGGCGAGCGAAGCGAAGCAAGCGTCGTCGCTAGATATGTTTAGTGTTCAAAAAAGCGACAGTGCGAACACACAAAATGCAATTCGCATCACAACCGCAATATTTGTTTACAAAATTTTCAACAACTATCGTCCTGGCAAAAGCGACAGTGCGAACACACAAAATGCCTTCAAGTCGAACATAAGAGCTTCGCTACGCTCCGTTCACTTCGTTCACTAAGCTTGGCTCGCCCAATTATAAAACTTCGTCCTTCAAAACAGTATAATTTGTATTTGCAAATTGCAAAACCGGAAGAATAATATCGTAAGACCTACTCTTTGTTTACGGGGATTAAATCGTTAGACCTTCTGGGTTGTGCTTGTGCAGGCCAAATCAGTTGCGGAACAGTTGCGTGGTTGAAATGATTAATGAATGTCGAATTTGAAACACAATTTAATATGCAAATCAAAAATTGTATAAAATTCTGCATGTGTTTAGTCTGCAATTATTAATTACAAATATTATTCAATTATCCATTGATGTGTGTACAAATTCTTAGTCTAGTTAGGCAGTGACTTGCACTGCACTGGTTTGGTTAATTGGAATGTTTTCAGGGCATTAACTGAACATTTTTAATCACGTAGGAAGATTGCACGTGGCCTGGGGACGGCCTTGTGGGACTGACTATTTTATTTATCGACGACTGGACGCCAGACTAAACTCTAAACTGTGTATGAACCTGTTTGAATCTAATTTATTGTACTGTGTTGGGAATTCTATTGGTATTGCCATTGACTTTGACTTTTTCATCTTCGCACGTAGTGAAGAAACAAATACGCGCGCTAAGGCTTCTGCAACTAACCAACAATTCGTTAAGGAATGAAAGAGTCGCAAAAAGCGTGTTTACCTCAGGTCTCAAGTCCAACGGCTAATAAGGAAGGTGATTCGATGATTATCAGGTTAACAATTGTTCATTGGGAATTCATAACGCAGTCCGGGAGTCATGTCTTGCAATCAATATTCTTTGCAATAATTAATTGTAGGGAATCCCACTGATACACCTCCACGAACGGTGGTGGTGTATCTGGGTGTGTGGCAAAGGCTGACTTGCAATGCAATTATTTGTAACTTGATATTCCGTTGTTCGTTTTTATGAATACCTGCCAATTTGAGGAATAACGCATAATAACCTGCGCTAACAACGAAAGTACACAAAAACTTAATGAGACTCATTTGTGACATCAAAAGTCTGGTGGATGCGGAAGCAGGTGTACCTGTGTTCCCCTGGAATTTGAGGTAAACAATAGAAGGCATTATTTTTCGCCGCTAGTATGCCAGGCGCCAGGAGAAAGAGGGCGAGTGAAAGGACCTAAATCAGGGAAAGCAATGTGAAGGAGAAGGTGAAAACTAATTTGAAGGCTTTTCAGATTTTATACGGAAAAATGAGTAAATACAGAGTCGTGACGGGACGTGACTTTCATGACGTGCAAAGTCGCTGAAAGCAACTGGGACACAAATGAAAAATTCGCTAATTTCCCATCCTATTTGCCACATTTAATTTTAGCGAGAATATTTAGTATCAATCTAAAAAAGCAATTCATCCAGTTCTAACATGGTGAGACAATAGTGGGCAACAACACCAAACTTGTCAACCTTTAAATATTCTTTCAATTCGAAAAAAATAAAACTGCTCCATCCATTAATTCGGCTGTACCGTCAGATTCTTTTAGATACGTTATGTTGGATTCCTTTAGGCCCTTTAGTGTCCGCCCTCTCATCATCATTAGAGTACCCTGTCATAATATTTTACTTGATCTTTAAAAATAACCACAAGAGTACTGGAATATTCGTACCACACGAAATATACTCCCGGGCACCGTGCTAGTGTCTTAACCGTCCTGGATATCATAATTACGTGTATTCAAGTCAACAATGTAAATGTACAGACCTGAACAAGTAAAAGTTTAAACATGGGAGATCCAAAAAGAATCAAGGTATTTGTGAGGTGTGAAAGCATGTGTGCAAGGTCTAATAATTTAGAAAATAAACGAAAACTAATTACATGTGTATGCATTGGTGTTTCAAATGTGCAGACAGATCATAAACTGTGTTCAGTTCACTCTTATAATAAATACTTTTTACATAGGCATACACACATAACTCGTAAGTCAGAAGTGTCAAAATGAGGAAGAGTGTCTTAGCTCATCTCACGACCAACTGTCTCATTATTTCATATCTTAATGAGAATTCATTGTAACTTGAACAAAAGAATGAAGACTTGCCATTGTCATTCTCATACCCTCAAGTCACAATAAAAGAAGGCGTCGCATGCTCACATATTTCATCTTCTATGTTATAAGTAGTTGAACTGACTAAAGAGAAACACTAATTAGAGTTCTAATGCAGTAGAATGAGAACTACATTATATAGTTCGACTTTTTCGGAATTACATTTGACAAAAGTGGAATAAGTCAACAATTAAATTATCGGACAGATAAAATTAATGTACCCAGTACCAACTAAAATAGTACTAAGGGGCTGTGCACATATTACGTTTACATTTGAGGGGAGGGAGGGGTTTGAGATTTTGGAATCTCCGTATGACGGTAATGTTAAAATTTGATGATTAGGGGAGGGAGTGGTCAAAAAATCGGCCGTATTGTATACGCAATATGTGCACAGCCCCTAACTTTGTTCTGTACTGCTCCAATGTATAGGGGGTGTTTAATATATAATAAAAAAAAGGTTAATTTTTGCATGGAATTTGTGTTTCTTACCGTTTAGAACAATTAAGACATTCTATATCCAATCCAAGAAAGTAACGTTGTACTTTTCACGAGTTGAGATTAATTTCTCTAATTCCACTGCACGTGAAAGTATTATTATTTATAATTTTTGAAAAGTCAACACATATGACAAGGTAGCTTCGCTTCACAAAACTGATCTTAATCCACAAATTCATTCACTTGAAAATAAGCACACAGAATTAAATGGAGTCAACCCAAGACTGCATTCGAATGTTTCCACAAAAATCAGTATCAGATATTTTGTTGTATCAATTTACTTTCCAGTCATTCCAGTCACCTGAGAAAGACGACTTTCTCTTTAGCGATTCGGCTGGCGCATCGTTGTAGTGGTTTGTGACAATAAGCAATCAAAAATGATAAAACACGGATACATAAGTAAGCTTTTTACTCAGCAATTTTGCCTGGATTCCTTTGATTTTGAAACCAACTGAATGTTATTCTAAATTCATGATCCACACCCGAAACCTACACAAACATTAGGTTTTATAACGCAAACAATTTTTTTCGTGAACGGAATGTAATTTATTTCATGACGTTGTTGAATTTTTTCTTATGGTGGAATTACAGTACAAGATTTATTAATTCACAGATCCACTTCAGAAGTCTTGCACATTAGATCAACAATCAGGAGATATTCAGATGTAAACCACACTTTCTGCATTGTGATAGATTCCAGTTTTATAACCCATCAACCACTAAAAATAGTTTTGAAACACTATCTCCGTGAAAATTCGAGGAAATTGTGTAAACGCACATGCACACTGCACTGTCTCAAAATTTTCCAAAAATCGCACTAGATTCCGTAAACCAATGAGTTTTCAGCGTTACCGGTATGTGGAGAAATGCAGTTTTGGTTTAATTAATGTTTTACAATTTATTCTCATCTGAGTTCCTTTTGCGATACAGGAATTTCAATTATAGCTGATACACACAATTATATATTGCGGACATAGTTTTCCAATTTTAGAACGTCGTTCAAGCTTATTTTTTCAAAAATAAAATATTTTCGGAATACAAAATATTCCACTACATAAATGGCGAGTGAACGCTGAACGTCTTGACAGGTTGAATGCCAAGAGTTTACTGGGCTTGTAAGTTGTGTGGTGTGATTGTGCTTTCCTCCCGCTCAATTTTGTAACAAGCACAGCCGCAGAGCAAAAAATAAACAGAAAAAGTTGTTCAACCACATATTCCTCCAAATCCAAGACAAATCTTTGCAGGAGAAAGCGGCTGGGATTATGTACATTACATTTGTGCATGTGGCAGATGATCTGCAATTACGCTTGCAATGTGTTCCTGTAGTCAAACAGCTAACTAAATTTCGTTATGGAGTCTTTTTTCACTTATTCCAGTTCACCACGTCTAAAATGATACACATGCCAATAGAAATACATATTTGAAAAATGAAATGGTCAAAAACTTGAACCTCACTCCTCCGTACTTTTTCCATGTGCTGGAGTAAAAGTTTTAGTCAGTAGTACTCAGATAATCAAAATCATGAAGCATTAGATTTTAGAGGTCAGAAAATCAAACGTCGCTCGGGAAATTGTACAGAAGTGCTAAAATGTATCTCAGTCAGTCAATCAGGTTATAGTTCAGGTTTGTTTGTTTGCTTGTTTTGATATTTGTGTGCTTTAGTCCAGGCTGCTCATGTGACCATGCCCGATGATAGCTAAAAAATATCAGGCGTATTTGGAATCTTCTATTTATTCAATTTTGCAAAATCGGTAAAAATATATTCTGAATCATACAGTGGAAAATGATTCGGGAGTACTGCCTAACAGAGTGGGCCAAAAAATGCGGCCCAATTGGATTGACCCTAACGCTGGAACCCGTCATTCAAACATTGCGATGAAACTTCTTGAATAAATCAATGTGTCATTTGCATGTTATATTGTGTGGGTTATGCAGTTGACCGTAATGAAAGCAAATCTAAATCTGAATTTTTAATTGCTTCCTATTCTACTGCATTTGTTCCAGGCTAAATTAAAGCCACAGACTGTGTACCTTAACACTGCACTTTTCGAATGGATTTTAAAGCTGTACATATTCTTAGGAGCCAACTAGGTCACTCCGAATTCCAAAATGTGTCACCGTGATGTAGAATCTGAAGTATGTGGATTTAGCGGTGAATTCTACTCCTTGGAACGAAAATCTGTAGCTACAATATTTGCACACATCCCAAGGAGAATAGAGATGTTCCATTCTCACTGAGGCAAGTCACAATGTGGTAATGTGTGCCAGGACCACAAAACATACACTCGAGACTCCTAAGCAAATATTCATCATCCTTTGGACGCCACAAGTGCCACTACAAGAAACATTTCATGGAATCCAAACTTACGTTGTATACTCTGCTTGCCAAAATTCGCCTTCTTACATTTCTAATCCTGTTTTCTCTGAAAATGTGGATCGTACGTTATATGTATTTGATGTCTGCAGAGTAAATGTAATTTTGGATGGAATTGTTCAATTAAGAACAGATGTAACAAAATAAACGTGTGAGTGGAGGAAGGCAGAAAAAATTAATCTGGAGGTGGCATTTCATTTTAGTGGATGGTAAAATGTAAGAAACTGCATCCAATTTGAGCTGGGTCCAAGAGAAATTTTCAAATCAATAAAACAATTATTATTTTATTAATCGATTTTGGCAAGGCCAGCAGAAATTACCGTTTATTTTGAAGGACTATTTTCAGAGAGAACAACTAACGTACAAATCTGAACATTTAATTACATTTGAACTTCTCAATTTTTAAACTAAACCATTCAATTTGATACGATAAACCGTAATATAAAATTTTGTAAGTACGGTATAAAACAATATGCACTTTCTCGCGAACACCCCATATAATTAGATGTTGATGTCCCCGTTGTCGTTGTCCCGCTATTTGTAATTCGTAAATCTGGTTTCAGAACTACCTTGTATATTGGGGGTGAATTATCTGCTAAAGTTTTGTTTTGGGTTTTGTTTCCATAATATTGAAACTCAACGACATTTAGTAGTTCATTATATTATTGTGTAATAAATATTTGTAGAAAAAGTTCTGAGGTGATTTAGAATCCGATTAAGAAGGGTTTGTTTTCTGGATTAGATTTTTTTTTAGTAATTCATGAAAGTGGTAAGAGGATTTTCACAGAACTTCAGAACTTTTAGATTGGAAAGCTCTTTAAGGTACCTCATATACCGATCAATCCATCAGATTCTTTGATGACCTAATTAGTCATGAAGTCCTCACAATATAACATGCAAGTGCTGGATTGATTTATCAGGTCAATTGACAATTTAAACATTACTAAACTTGACTTAACGAACTGAACATGCACGAGTAAATTTTAGCATCACATGACACACCAATCTGCATTTAGCATATTTGAAACATATCTGAACATATTTTTAGCTGTAAACCACAAAGATAATGTGAAGGACAACAATAAAATGTAGTTATACATATTCAGATATTGTATCCTCAGACTGTGTCCTCTCATTGGAGACTTTCAAGATGATTTCAAATGACTATTCTAACCAAAAATACAGCAAGATTTAACAAAAGTAATTGATAGTCCCTTAGATGTTTGAAAACATAGTAGTGGATATAATGGTCCCAAAAAAGTTCAGGTTAATTATTCATACAATTTCTGGGTTCGGTTGGACTGATGACATCAGAGAATGACAGTGATTCTTTCCGGCATTCTAATGAGAATACTATGAGACTCTACTACCCCAATAAACTTGTCTACAACAACAGGGAGTCCTGGTAGACATCAAGAATGTATTAAGTCTCCAGGGAGCCCTGTCAGTTTGTATGGTCTTTGGTCTTTAGTGGTGCGTTAGGACTTTCGGATGGGCAAGGCTGGCTTTCAATTTTAATTACATAACGTACGTACAGAATTTAACCTTGAACTAATTCACCTGTTACGACGTCAACTTTTTATTCGATTCAAGAAATGCTTGATTTAATGTTGGCATCATCTCTTACAATCATTCCACGTGAACAAAACACGTGAAGACATACATAGATTTACTCGGGTGATTGAGGTAAGAGTTTGTGTGTTCTGGTCAGTCAATCTCCAGTCAGTCAATTTAATTTTGGCACTAGAATAGGTACAATCTCCACGAGAAAATATTTGACTATTCATTACGGTGAATTTCAATTAATAATATGCACATTTATTAAAGTACATTTACTAACAATAAGATACAGGGTGGTTCAAACTTAACCGTCTTTCTTCTACATATTAGAACAGAAGCTTGTAGAAAGGACGGTTACATCTGCCTCACCCTGTATATCATAGATCGATTGAGAATTAGTTGATGGTAGTCTGCTCATTTTCATTCCAATTCCGTTCCTTCTTGATGACAATTACAAGAATAGCCAACCTTCACATTCTGCACTAGTTTCCTTTACACAAAAGGAGGGGAGCCAAGACAAGACGTCCAACTGTTTTATTGCCTCATCATTTCCCGTTTGGGTCCTTTTATTGCATATCATAAGGATGTCGGAAGTGTCAACTAATGGGATTCTCTTCACACAAAAGACATTCTCCAACAAGGGAATCATTCTCTCGTACTGCTACGCGCGAGGTTCCTTGTCCCCAGTGACAACAGGTGCTCTAAATCCATTTATACTTTGGACAAAAGTAATAATGTCAGGAATTACATGGCATTAGGATTACATTACAGTACAGTTAGTATTATATTGTTGACAGACACCCTCTGCCACTGTCCCCTTGTTAAGATGAACAAACTGGGTTATTGTGATATTGCTCTTGTTACAATTTAATAATAATGCCCACAAAAGGACTAGACGTCTTAACATGTCACAGTCACAGCACATGCTTCCAGGTAGGTAATTAATTGAAATAAATAAATTGTAAGGCTAGGTGGTGCAGGCTAATCATTAAATGACGGATCAAACCAGATCAGTTCAACTAAATATGGAGTTTAACATGGTTTGTGCATTTGGGACTTGGAAACTCTACACAACGGGGATGCTTGGAGGATAGGATAGGAAAATCGACGTGTGGGGAAGACGGAAATATTCATTACAACAGAAGTATTTACAACAATGGAAAGCAGTTAATTACAAACTTCAGATATTCACATAACAAATCTTTGGTTATACACACAAAATTTGGATTGATCTTTTTGAAATTGTTGATTAATAACCCCTGAACGTGGCAATGCCCAGTATTTGGAAATATCAAATAATAGTTTGTAAACCCATTTTTATTAGTTATTTGGGTGAGCCCTTTGAAAAGCCATTTTTGACACATATAGAAAATTTTGTACAACAGTGTAAGTCGAGCAACGAAACAATATGTCTTTCGTTGTATTTATTTGGCACGGTATCTCCATCGCATCTACGAGGATACTGCTGGAGGGAACTGTCCAATCTGTTCCATTTATAAACCAGAATTTGAAAATTTTATACGGCCTTAGCGCAAAACCTTAAGATTCGTAGATTCATTCAACCTTGCGATAAATACAAATTAAAATATTGAATTTAATAATTCATATTTTCCAAGAATTAACGAAACATGATTGTTTGCCAAAGATGCCTGAGTTTACAGTAACACAGTGCACAGTGGGTAGAAAGAGACCATTTTCCTTCTTTGCTAAATTGAGGGATGAATTCCTCAGGGAAAATGTTTACTTTGGTTACTTTTCATTATTAAGTCGTGCGACGAGTAGTATACTACGTTGTAAACGACTTATTGCGATCCCTATGTCCGTCCGTCTGTCCGT
>JAQIXO010001365.1:0-12709 GCA_034700305.1 Protaphorura armata
GACCACCTGATACGTATTAAATTAAATACACATTGTTGATTGTTTCACATTCCAGGGGCGTATCATGGCATTGAAACGACAAGAATTGGTCATTACTCCACAAAAAGGCTTGGTTTCCTCAGAAGGTGTCCTTTTGAAGGTCAAGAAATCATCCTCCATTTCGTTACCAGTTTCTGTTTGGCACACAGTCAATACTTCTGGACTAACCATTTTTACTTCTACACCAAAACCATTCAATTCTGCGAAAAATTGGAACAACTGTGTGAGATTTTCACCCAGCTCGGTCCATTTGGAAGATACACCACCAACTCATTCAACTGATTCCGAATATCTGAATCTTTCACCCGAGAATTCTCAGTCTACATTCAGACATCACGTTCCTCTTTTTCAAACTCCAATTACTATTGAATCAAACTTGAGAGAAGCCGCCATCTTTAATTCTACACCCAAATCATTTAATTCAGTGAGGAATCGGAACTGCCATGCTATTTTCTCACCCAGTCCTATTCAGTTGGAAGATTTAAGTTGGACAAGTTCAGATTTTGGAAGTCTAAATCTGAGTGGTTCAGACAAAAACGCTAAGTCTAATTCCAGATGTCGTGTATTCATTTGTTTTTTGTTGGCTGGTTTCTTGATTATAGTGATGACCCATTGTTGCATTCAAACATAACAAGCATATTAGGTAATCCATTGTCTGATAAACGTACCGATTGTAGAAGTTCCATCGAATCCTGTTGACTTGTCCGCCCCAGCCGTTTTGTTGTACTTGAGCTGGATCGTATCGTAACGTTGGTTTTATATAAAATGATTTGTTTTTTATTATATATCTATGGAAAAACACGTTTACGGCCGAATCGGGTTTCAAAATAGTAAGAACAGCACTGAAGCGGAAGTTTTGGTTTCTCATGATTCTCTGACATTATCACATCAATTCAATCCAACTATAAAAATTGTAGAACAACTGGTACACTTTTTACGGACCATCCTCTTAGATCTGCTTCAATTAGAATAGTTGTCGATTTCATAATTTAGATATGACCATTAGTTTTAAGACTTTATGTTTGCTTTGTTATTTTCATTATTGAGTTGAAACTATTTGAAACTTAAGAATTAAATATTATCCAACAAACTAATGTCAACATTTCTTGTGTTCATGGTCACATTATTTGAATACATCCAAAACACAAGGATTCGGCATCCAGAGCATATTTAAAAGAATTGTATGGAATCGTCCATGGGGTTTTTCATCTGTTATTCAACCCAATAACACAAGGCAATTTTATTTTTCATGTTCTCTGTTTAATGAGACCTACGCTAATTCCAACAGACACAATATAAATGAATAGTATATCAAAATTAACGGAATTCTGTTAAATTGGTCACAGGCAATATTAAACGATTATTCCAATTGAATTATAAAAACTCCGGTTTGGTTTGTTTCAAAACTTTCAAGTCAAATCGCGTGTGTGAATTACAGCCGAATTAATTGCAAGAAATTAATATGGCTCAATCCTCCAGAATGAATGAACATACTGTCAACCATTATACGGGATGAGTGGACGGAGCCGCTCATCCTCTACTGTGTAGAAAGTATACACAGCTAGCTGCCACTCAACCTGTTATATTTTGCGGTTTTATGTACTTTATGTAAACCAGATTTTACATGTTAATAATCGCACATTCTTACACTTTCCACATGCAAAATACTGTTGACGTACCGTATCTACTTGCAAAAACTATTTGTTACACACCACAAGGAAATCCATCTTTTGTGACACATCACATCAAAAATACTCAAGAACTGATCTTGAGTATTCTTAGATTTAATTAATTAATTGTCTTATAACGTGCACACTCGTTAAAGAATCATCGCATCTGGTAAGAAAAATATAGAAGAAGTATGTTGTACAAAAATAACAAGTGGACATTCATATTTCATCAGTTTTCTTAGTATAAAGTAGTATTGCGAGGTTTCATTGACTGTCATGACTGTATGATTTTCAGGAGTTTATATACACTGTCAGTGTCCATTATACTTTGCCGTACACAAAACACTTGACATAAACCAAGCCTTCATGCATGCCCATGTAAAATTCAATCATTGTACTTTTGTACTCGTGTACGTAATACGTAACTCATTCCAATTCCTAGGAGTATGAGTAGCGTCTGATACTCTGATAGTGTGATAGTGCAGAAAAACGTTTTACATATTTCACATAGTACATCATACGTACTTTACGCTCCGTATTCGCAAAATTAAGCAGAAGTCATGTTCGACTTTTTGACACACACCATCATAGTACGGCCTATTAGCATAATACAATGAAACTGAAATTTCAAACTCCAATGTGCGGGTTCACCACCTGCATAGGCCAATTTCATTTTTTGATTTTATTATTCTAAAATATTATGCATTCGTTCATATTCATTCCATTTCCATTAGAATGATATTGTTTTGTATGAATCTTAAGTTTAATTTTGTTTTAGTTGAAAATAATGTTTTTTTTTCTAATTTTTTTTACTTGCGAGAATTATTGTGTGAATGTGAATACAGGACCAGGCACACAGAATAGGATGATAAATAAAAGTAGAAATTCATTTTGCATAGACTGAATGTGAACGTTTTGTGAGAAAACCCTAAAGCACAGGCAAACAATTTCCACTTTTCACAATGAGAAGTATACAAGTGGCATCTTAGCATGACAATTTGAAAACTTACTTGGTACGGGATTCCATGAGCCAGGATTGCGGGTTCTATTCCCGCAGAGGTCAACTCAAATTTTTTATACTAGGATTTTGCAAGGAAAAATTTTGAATTGATATCTGGTCAGATTTGGACCATTTTGAACAATAAATACAATGAAGACAAATTAGAGTTCGTATCTATGCTCTCCGTAATTTACAGGCGATTTGGAAAGTACTGTATACTGGTATCGCATATGAGAATGGAGAGGAATTCGTTGGGTGGATTGAGACATGTGTGTGGATTAAGTGGTATCTTGATTTTAGTTGACTCTACGTTCAGAAAAAACTTGAGAATGGAAGAGTCAGATAAATCAATACATCCGCACTTAAGGTGATGATAATTTTCCCAAATCAAAGATCACCCACAGTCCGGAAATGATCAGAAAAAGTACAAGTCTGAAGAATTCGCATGTTCAGATTAACGTTCTTGGGCAGAATTTTTTAAAAATTAAATTGTGTGGACGATTGTTGAGGAATAAAGTTACGGGAGATGTCACTCAATTTGATTAAACCTGCACTGCATTTTAATTCTCGTACAATATTGGAAACATAACATTGGTTCACCAGATCTGAGAATACCTGTGGATTTTGAGAACATACAAACATATATTTAGTTAAGTGTCCAAGTTAGTTAACCAACTCTAAAACAAGGCTGTAAAATGTGTGCCCTGAAGGCTTAGTCTGCTGTCTGCTCTGCTGACTGATTTGGCCGAGTCAATGAAAGAATGACCTTACTGTCGTTAGACTGTATTCACTGTACTGTATCTATGTTCATATTTCAAAAGCACACGACAGAATGTTTGAATAATCTTTATTGCTATCCTATTCATTATCAACTGTCTCTGAACCTTACCTGGCAGACAAACTCCTCTTTGGATTAACATAAAGTCCTGAAACTCAATCAAGAGAAAGAAAATGAGACGGACATGGGAAAAATAAAGCTGCAAAGGTAGGAAACCCTGGAAACAGATTCCAGTCAGTCACTCAACTCCTCTCCAAAGAGAACAAGGAACAGGTTTTCTGACAGATTGACCTCTGGGGATAAGACAAAATTGACCAGCATTTCCTTAAGTTGACCTCTGAACTGACGACTTCACTGAATCCAACAGCGAAGACTCGTAAGTGTTTATTTTTTGAGTGAATTATGGGTGACATGAGAAATATTAATGGAGCAGTGCTATGTTTCCGTGGCCGAATAGAATGCAGTGCCAATGCACTGTATACTGGGATGGTTGAGCATTTTGAGTCTTTAAGAGAATTTCAATTAATGGGAGTGTAATACAATTCTTGACCGTAACGTCGTAACGTAATAATTTTAACACCAGGAAATAATTTTCTGATTCTAAATCTGACCCTTTCACGTTGAAATCGGTAGTCGGTGAGGAAATCCTATATAATATGGTATACACTTGACGATCACGTCAGATTGGATATAAAATAATTTTTTCTGTTGTTGTGTTGTAGCGTAGCACAGTTAGATTTCATGAACCATTCAATCCATGCATTCCTTGATAGTCAACTAATTATAAATAGAAAGTTTCATTCACTCGAGTTCTACATATTTTGGATTACAGACTTCCATGAATAGTAAGACATAAGACACCTAAGTTGTAGCTTCAGAATTTAGGTTTATTCTTACTACTCATTTGGATGTTGTGTGGACCGCTTAAGTAATACTAGTTGTAAGAGACTAGGACACGAATTTAATACACTGGTACTGGTATGTAACGAGTACGTTCAATACAGCATTACGTTTTGCATTGATTTCCCAGAAACCCAGTAACACTGCGACGGTGGACAGATTCCAAAGAATCCAGGATTTCGTGAGTGCAACGGACGACCCCATAATGTATAGGCGATTGGGTTCTCAGAAATGGGAAGATGAATTGGAACGATTTGTATCTCATAGACGAATATCCATCGAGGATATTCAACGTTGGATAGACAAGAAATCTCAGGTCAAGGTGAGTTTCTTGTATGAGGAATATGGTGGATGACCTTAGCAATTATTCCATGCTTAGTGGTTCACACACAAAATTCAAATTGTGTAATTTCCTAAAATCGCGTAGAACGGCTCATTGAGTTTAACAGACATGGTCATTTGAAGTATTTTGAAGCAAATTAAGCGATTCAACTTTGTATATCTGTTGATAAAAACAATTCCATTTCCGACATCCTCTGTGGAAATGCGTAGAGTATTTTTAGAATTATTTGGATGCATGTTGAGACATCTGCAGAGATCGCTTGAATTAAAATATAATAAAAATGTTTGCAGGACTCGTTGACTAGAATACAGAAATCGGACTCGCGGACTCAAAATATTCCCGAAGACTTGTGGATTTTGATTGGGAGGGGACTTCGGTGCCTTCAGACATGCAGCCACCCTGAAGGAGTTCAAGGAGCACCCTCTGTGTCTTCATCCTCTTCCTCAACGGACAACCAATACTCAGGAAACCAAGTCGTCTCACAATCAGCCGAAACATTTTATTCAGCGAATAATCTGAACAACTATTATCCCTCACTCAACACGATCTCTTCGGAAGACACTTCAGGAAGAGATTGCGAATCCGGAATTTCGAATGTCTCAGTCGTATTGGAGTCTTCTCATTCTGAGTTGCAGTCCGAGGTACCAATTTTCAGTACACTAACAGGTTCAACCTCTGCAGAGGGGCCATCCTTAATACCGACGTTCATGTGTGGACCTAGCCTATTCATTACCAATTAATCATAAATCCAAAAAAAACCGGTTACTTTTGCCACACCCTGTAGATCTCCAAAATTTCTTTTTAACATCTCATTTTTTCATACAGACTCCTGGGCGTCTCTCGTCGAGTTCGAATTCCCCAGACATATTTCTAACAACACCGGAGAAATCATCTGGACCAGTTAGGAGGAACCTCAAAAGGTTGACCCCATGCCCATCTACCTCAATGTCCATGAGGCCAGGAAACACTCCCCGCAATCAAGGCTTATTGCGTTCTCCAAGGAGGTATGTTGAGGGCAAAATGTCAATTTGTTGGAATAAGTTAACTAGTTAGTTTGGTTAACACGTTTACTGATAAATGAATAATCATTTATTATATGTGTTTCAGAAATGTGGTCAAGTCGAGGCCGTACGAACAAGATGAAAAAGAATACCTTGTGAGACTTCTATTAAATGCTAGGCGCGGAGGAATTTTGAAGGCGTACGGAATAGCTGCAAGATTCCTGAAGCGAACAGAGCAAGGCGTCAATCGATTCTTCACAAGAACTATAGTGCACCTCAATATAGAAGGACTGATGGCGCTGAAGTTGACTAAGGATGAGGCCCAATTATTTAAAAACAAATATAATCGAAATAAAACTCGCACGGTTTTCTAAATTATGAACAATCAAGCTGGAAACCAAGACGAGGATTTGATTTGGCGCAAATCAAGCAGAGATTTTTGCTTCTCATAATCTATAGTTTTTTTTTTTAAAAAAAAAGTGACTTCGCATGTACTCTGATTTTTTGAGTCTTGTTTTCATTTATTTTGGAAGAGAGTTTGGACACATCCATGGATTACCCTCTGATCTGACTTACCGTGTTTTTGTCCAATACTTTATGTAGATTTTAGACTCTTCGTACTTGAATATTTGTGTTTCATGTAATATGATGGCGGATACAGCAACTTTGATTTATCGTTAACCGGTTTGGGTAGAAAATTAAGTTAAGAAGTTGCATGAGATTTAGTTCAACTGTTTGTATTGGACAATATTATTATGTAAATACTATTTTACTCATGGCGAAAGTAAGAATCAAATGATATTCAACAAATTTTTAGAGTTATCGTGTTGTTTTTGGTCTATCTATCCAATCCACTAATACTGAATACTATAGTACCTTCTCCTCTCATCATTATTATGAATTTTTACAATAAGCTCAAGAAAATAGTCGTGGATTGAGAAATGAATAGTATGTCATTACATTAGTCTTTCGAGTATAGTAAAGGCCTGTCTTAATTACGTATTATTTAGTTCTACGGATTAGTTTAGTTTCATTGATTGAATAGTTGACTTATGCTGTTGTTTATCTTTTATTGTAATATATGGCCTACATGATTCCACCGAATATAATACAAATAAATAGTAACACAAAATAACTGGTTTACAATTAATTTCGCCTCTATATCACCTAATTCAAATCCACCCTGCCGAACACCCACCAACCAAATCCAAACAATCGCCGATCAAGTGAATATTTGGCACATCATATTCCTGAGTATTCTACTTGCCGGCTGAAGTCCATTTTACCATTAAATAGTACGCCACAGGATTTCAATTCGACCTACGGATTTCTAGAATGGTCCAAAATACTCGTAGTTTCTTTAGCGTTTTGTTTCACGTCGTACGTACTTTATGCTCTGTATTCGCAAAATTAAGCAAAATACATGCTCGTCTTTTTGACACACAACGCAACATCAAAGTACGGCCTATTTGCATGATACCCTGAAACTGAAATGTTTCAAACTCCAATTTGCGGGTTCTCCATCTGCATCGGCCAATTCCATTTTTTGATGTTATTATTCCAAAATACTATGTATTCGTTCATATTCATTCCATTAGAATTATATTGTCTTGCATGAGGTTTTTAAGTTTAATTTTGTTTTTTTTACTTGTGCTTTGTATCGTGTGAATGTGAATACACGACCAGACACAGAGTATAGGATGATAAATAGAAGTATAAATTCATTTGGCATAGACTGAATGTAAACGTTTTGAGCGAAAACACTAAAGCACAAGCAAACAAGTTCCACTTTTTGTAATGAGAAGTGTACAAGTGGCCTCTTAGCATGACAATTTGAAAACTTACTTGGTACGGGATTCCATGAGCCAGGATTCCGGGTTCTATTCCCGCAGAGGTCAACTCAAATTTTTTATACTATGATTTTGCTAGGAGAAATTTTGCATTTATATCTGTCAGATTTGCACCATTTTGTACAATAAATACAATGAAGACAAATTAGAATTCGCTCCGTAATTTACAGGCGATTGGGAAAGTACTGGTATCGCATATTCAATACACATACGAGAATGGCGTGAAATTCGTTGGGTGGATTGAGACATGTATGTGGATTAAGTGGTATCTTAATTTTAGCTGACTCTACGTTCAGAAACATAATTGAGGTTGTGATCTCATAATCTCATGATTGCTTGCTTTCCATATGAGATTGAACATAAAAAACTTGAGAAAGGGAGAGTCAGATAAATCAATACATCCACACATAAAGTTGAGATTTGGCGTGTTAAATCATCATTATAAACTTTCTTGGTGGAGATTGAGTTGGATTCCATTTCGTATAGTGGATGAACCACCAGTAATTTATGAAACTAATGCATACGGTAGAGAAGAATTCTATAACTGAATTAACCTGCATCATTGTTGAAATTCTACGCTAGCAGGCTAGCATAGCAACTCTGCACAACTATAACTCACGTTATAGGTACTGATATTACAGTAGTTATGTAACGATAGTTATGCATGTTAACTAGCTAATAAGAGAAGGCTGTAAAATATTTGCCCTGAAGGCATTGCCTGCTCTGCTGACTGCTTTGACCGACCGAGTCAACGAAAGAATGACCTTACTTTTCTTAGACTGGATTCACTGCACTACTGTATCTGCGTCCATATAGATTTCCAAAGTGCACAACAGAATGCTTGAATAATTTTTATTGCTATTCTATCCAATATCAACTGTTTGTGAACCTTAGCTGGCAGACAGACTCATCTTTGGATTTACATAAATGTCCTGAAACTGAAACTCAATAAAGAGAAAGAACATGAGAATGACTTGGGAAAAATAAAGATGATAAGGTAGGAAACTCTGGAAGCAAATTCCAGTCAGTCACTCAACTCCTCTCCATCGAAGCAGAACAAGGAACAGGTTTTGCAACACATTGCCGTCTGGGTTTAAGATTGGATAAGACTAAATTGATCAGGGCAGCGTTTCCTTAAGTTGACCTCTGAGCTGACGACTTCACAGAATCCAACAACGAAGACTCCGTAAGTGTCGTAAGTGTTTATTTTTTGAGTGAATTATGGGTGACTTGAGAAATATTAATGTAGTAATGCTACTGCTATGTTTCCGTGACCGAATGGAATGCAGTGAACATTCCCTTGCATACTGGGATGGTTGAGCATTGTGAGTGTTTTAAAGTGAATTCCAATTAATCGGAGTTGTAATACAATTCTTGACCGTAACGTAATAATTTTAACACCAGGAAATAATTTTCTGATACTAAATCTGAAGCATTCACGTTGAAATTGGTAGTTGGTGATGAAATCCTATATAATATGTACACTTGACGATCACGTCAGATTGCGCATAAAATAATTTTTTTCTATTATGTTGTGTTGTGGCGTAGCACAGTTGGATTTCATGAACCATTCAATCCATGCATTCTTTGACAGTTTACTGATTTGACAGTTTCATTCAGTCGACTACTATTTTGCATTATAGACTTCCAAGAATAGTGAGACAACTAAATTGTAGCTACAGAATTCAGTTTTATTTTTACTACTCATTTGGATGTTGTGTGTACCACTTAAGTAATAATAATTGTAAGAGACTATAGGACGCTTAATTTAATACACTGGAATGTAATGTGTACGTTCAATACAGCATGGCATTTTGCACTGATTTCCCAGACACCCAGCAAGACTGACGGTGGACAGATTCAAAAGAATCCAGGATTTCATGAGTGCAACGGACGACGACGACCCCACAATGTATGGGCGATTGGGTTCTCAGAAATGGGAGAATGAATTGGAACGATTTTTAGCTGATAGAGGAATATCCATCGAGGATGTCCAACGTTGGACAGACAAGAAATCTCAAGTCAAGGTGAGTTTCTTGTATGACGAATATGGTGGATGACCTTACCGATTATTAAATGCTTAGTGGTTCACAAACAAAATTCAAATTATGAAATCTCCTACTACAATCACGGTGAACGACGATGTCTATTAAGTTAAACAGAGATGGTCATTTCAATCAAATTAGACGTTTCCACAATAGCTAAATATATTGAAATAAAAAACAATCCCGTTTCCGACTTCCTCTGCGGAAATGCATTGAGTATTTATAGAATTATTATGATTTTAAGACATCCGCCCGGATAGCTTGAATTAAAAAATGTTAAAAATGTTTGCAGGATCCGCTACCTGAAATACAAAAATCGGGCCCGCCGACTAAAAATTGGTTAGCACGGTTGTGGAATTTTGGAGGGGGAGCCCTGCAGAGTTGCAGCCACGATGAAGCCGTTCATGGAGTACCCTCTGTGTTGTCACCCTCTTCCTCAACGGACAACCAATACTTAGGAAACCCCGTCGTCATAGCCGGAACATTTTATTCAGCGAAGAATGTGAACTACTATCCCTCACTCAACACGATCTCTTCGGAAGACACTTCAGCAAGAGGTTGCGAATCCGGAATTTCGAATGTGTCAGTCGTATTGGAGTCTTCTCATTCTGACTTGCAGCACGAGGTACCAATTTTTAGCTGGAATTAGGATAAAGCCAGTACCACTAACAGATCCGGCCTCTGCAAAGGGGCCATCCTGCTTAATATGGACGGTCCTGTGTGGACCTAGCCTAGTCATTACCAATCAATCATAAATCCATCGAAGTCCGTTTAGTTTTGCCCCACCCTGTCCATCTCCAAAGTTTCTATTTAACGTCTCAATTTTTTTATAGGCTCATGGGCGTTTATCGTTGAGTTCCAGTTCCCCGGACATATTTCTACCAACACCGGAGAAATCATCTGGACCTGTTCGGAGGAAATTAAAAAGGTTGACCCCATCCACCTCAAAATCCATGAGGCCAAGAAACACTCCTCGCAATCAAGGCTTATTGCGTACTCCAAGGAGGTATGTTGAGGGAAAAATATTCATGTGTTGGAATTAATTAACTAGTTAGTTTGGTTAACACGTTTACTGGTAAATGAATAAACATTTGTCTGTTTCAGAAATGTTGTCAAGGGCAAGCGGTACACCCAACGTGATAAAGAATACCTTGTGAGACTTCTATTAAATGTTAAAAGTGCAGGGAATAAGTCGGGAGGAGTTATGGAGGCACACAAGAAAGCTGCAAGATTCCTGAATCGGTCGACGAATAGTGTCCAACTGTTTTGCTCTAGAAAATTATTGCACCTCAATATAGAAGAACTGATGGCGCTCAAGTTGACTAAGTATGAGGCCCAATTATATAAAAAGAAATATAAACGAAATAAAATTCGCACGCGGTTGTCTAAATTATGAACAATCAAGCTGGAAACCAAGACGAGGAAATTGGTTTGGCGGCGAAACAAGCAGAAAATTTTGCATCTCAGAATCTGTAGTTTTTTAAAAAAAAAAGATTTCGCATGTACTCTGATTTTCTTAGACTTGTTATTTATTTTGGATAAGAGTTTGAACACTATCTATGGATTGCCGTTGGATCTGACTTACAGTGTTTTTGTACAATACTTTATGTAGACTTTAGACTCTTCGTACTTGAATATTTGTGTTTCATGTAATGTGATGACGGATACAGCAACGTCGATTTATCGTTTACCGGTTTGAGTACAAGTTAAGAAGTATCCATGAGATTTAGTTTTACTGTTCGAATTAGGCAATATTATTATGTAAATATTATTTTAGTCATGGCGAAAGTAGAATCGAATGAGGTTCAACAATCTATTGGAGTTATCGTGTTGTTTTTTGTCTATCTGTGTATTCACTAATACTGATTTCTATAGTACCTTCTCCTCTCATCATTATTATGAATTTTTACAATAAGCTCTAGAAAATAGTCGTGAATTGAGAAATGAACATAGTATGTCATTACATTAGTCTTTCGAGTATTTTAAAGGCCTGTCTTAATTTTGTATTATTTAGTTCCATGTATTAGTTTAGTTTCACTGATTGAATAGTTGACTTTTGCTGTTGTTTTTCTTTTATTGTAATATATGGCTTACATAATTCCACCGAATATGATACAAATAAATAGTAACACAAAATAACTGGTTTACATTAATTTCGCCTTTATCTGTATATCACTTAATTCAAATCCACCTTACCGACCAATCAAATCCAATCAATCCGGTCAAGTGAATATTGGGCATATCACTTTCCTGAGCATTGTAATTAATTGGCGACTAAAGTCCATTTTAGCATTAAATTGTGCGCCACAGGATTTCAACTCGACCGAAGGATTTCTAGAATGGTCCAAAATACCTACTCGTAAATCCTCTAACAGTTTGTTTTGACATACTCTGTAATTTTGTGAATTTTGACTAAGCTCCAGAAAGTGATCTTGACCTCCAGACATCTCAGGAATCCTATTTGATGCCTTAATGCATCGTATTGGTTTTGAAATTGTAGTTAAGTACTTGACGTGATTTCAAAAACGTTAATCATATACTAGAATATATACTAGAATATGAAGATGAGCCTGGAAGTATATGACATACATTCCGATTGTCCTATATGCACATGTCATGCTAGAAATAGAAATGGTCATTTGACCACTCCATACGTATATGTAATATTCTTCAATAAAATGGAACGAAAATAATTGATCATCAAACATTAATGGAAGTCCATTCACGTTTTCAGTGTCTCGACAATATGGTGGTATGGAGCCTTGTGTTATCTCGACCACCCTCCCTCCTCCAAGATTCCGTAGTTTCGGCGGTCGTGATCAACGAGTCATCAAATTTTGGGGAATTGACGTTGACCGTTTTGCAGAGAAGGTGAGACATATGCGTAGTTGGAAAATTGATTACTATTTTTAATTCATGAATTTTCTTTGTATTTTTTCTCAGATTTATTTGACGGACAAAGAAAATGATCAAATTCGAGTGATATCACCACAAGGGATCAACTTGGGGAGAATTTGGAGGAACAAATGAAGTCTCGAAATTGTTTCGTCCGACTGGAGTGGCTGTGGATCTCACCAACAAAC
>JAQIXO010001366.1:0-12708 GCA_034700305.1 Protaphorura armata
TTTTTGTCGTTTTATGTGTTTTTTCGATATATAGAAAGTTTCTATCTATCGAACTTTCTCTATATCGTACAGATTTCGTGTATTTTGCGAGTTCGATATATAGAGAGTTGACTGTAGCGGCTAAAGTAATTTGTGTCCAATGATCGTTTTAATGTGTAAGACAAATAATTAGCCGTAAATCAAGACTAATTAATAGTACGGTTAATATTTAACACATGGAATGAATATTGAGAAATTCATAAATATAGAGTGGACAGATATATTGAACCAGTGCAGTACAAATAAGAGACTCCAGATCTTAAATTAATCAAAATTATTGACTACAAAATCCATGATTATAACGAATGGACTAATGGTGTTTGATTTATTCTCATTATTTCTCAAATATTCTGCCCGGTAGATGTGGATTGACCTCACCCCAGTGTGACCTTGATTAAAGAATATTTTAATTCAATGAATCAATTAATTATTGGTTATCAGATGTGTATTTTGTGTATGTATTTTACATACATGACGCAGCAAGTGTCTTTTGTTGCTTCTCCAAAAGTACGGGCAGCCCCGTAAAACACTATTCCTGGAACATGACCCTGGTACCCTGGAACACACGCCTCACCATCACGAAACACACTGTACAAATCAATAAATTATGCAAAAATGAATTATGGAATGTGTAATTATTAAGTCGTGCGACGTAATTATACGGAGTGAAAGACTTATTGCGGAAGCCCAGTCTGTCCGTCTGTCCGTCTGTCCGTCCGTCCGTCCGTTCTGATGAAAGATATAGGATTATCTCCTAAAAGTGCTCCTTACTGTTGTTAATTCTCTAGAGTCTTTGCCTGGAAATGCCTGGAAGTGCGCGAAAACGGTACATGGCAAAGCATTGGGTCTACATTTGTCCTTTTTAAAATCGAATAGTACAGATCGTAAACTGCATTAGTAAAACATGAGAGGAGCAAGTAGAAAAACGATACAGAAGCTTTCAAACAAACATTGGTTAAAGCAGCAACGAACGTTACAGTCAATACCTGTTAATTCGAAAAGCTGTTGACTCAACTCCGGATGTATTGGATTGTTTCTTACCTTTTTTGATTTACGAATTTTTGATTACTAAAGTGGACGCATTACTATGAGCCTAAAAATTGATTCACGTTACTCGTTAGTAAAGTGGAATGTCATAGTGCAACATAGTCGTTTGATCAACCGCTCCCTAGTATGATGTTTGAATTTGAGGTGAAATGTATTTTTACTGAATGCGAATTCTATTAGAGCTATAATTAGGAGAGAGAAAATATTTGTCTTCGTCGTTGATTCAACTAAGCGGATGAGTTAGCTTTACGTTAAGTGACTAGAAGTGTGATGGATAGTACAATCGGGTGAGTCGAAGTCTTGGTTTATAAATTAAAAAATTGGGGTTTTCATGTCATGATGCGAAGACGTGATTGACCTTACGTAAACCTTAAGATATTCTGTTTTGGTCAAAATCAAATCAAATCAATATTACGTGGATATTTGTTTTTTCCCCATGGGATATAGAATTCGTGTTTTATGTTCATGTAATGATTTTCCACAGGAAAACTTCTCTCTCCGTCGCTTCGTTCCGCACATGTGAGATGGTAGTTGGAACGCGGTCGAGAGTCACGTCAGTAAAATGGGGCTTGCATGACAAAATTATTTGCTTAGATTTTTAATTTGGACTTTAGCCAAGTGCAAAATATACTTATAAATATAAAACTGTTATATATTCTGTACTCGTGTCCTAAACAAACCTAGATATGGTCACGGTAAGTGCTGGCTTATACAAACCTAACTTTATGATGTTCAACCATGCAATAATGTCGGGGCTAAGGTTACGTTTCATGCGGGATACTATGCAATATACACTTAATGATAATATACCGATTCCCCACAGGAAATCATTTCTTGGTGGATCCGCAAAAGGGGGAACAGAACTAACATTTCTTTAAACAGTTGTATCTGGAATCTATGATGGTCAAGTGAATAAATATTACACGTACACCTGCAAATTCTGAATTGAAAGACTTCAATAAATTTATTAGCAATACGCCTTTCACCGAGATCATGTTTCTCACAAGGATCGGGATCCGCGTTGTCTTGTTAATGTCTCTCAATACGAGTCCCTCAGTGGTAGGTTTATCAAAAGAATTTGGGAGGAATCTTGACATTTTGAGTAAAACCGGGGCAATCCGATTCACCGGAGACATGAGTGATCCAAACTTTCGAGAGGAATTATCTACCTACATCGAATACATCACAAAAGGATTCACGACAACCGTCGTCATTGGTACTGTACACCACTGGATCGCCACTCATCGTCAGACTGCCCAAGAAGAAATGAATCTAATTACTCGAGGACCAAGGATTATTCCAAATGCTCATAGTTACTCAAAATACAAGTCATACTATGCTCGCATGTACTTCTTGAGCAACCGAAAAAGTACAACATGGAATATAAACATTTTCACTGAAGCTTTCTTTGGGATTGTGAATGCACATGAGGACCCACACTTTATAGCTATTGCGACTTCAAAAATTCTTACACGCAAGGAACTTGACAACTTCAGGAGAATCACTCTTTCACCATTGACCAGTGTTTATCTATTCATTCGCACAGGTGTCGGTGCGAGATCGCCGATGGGCTTCTTGTGTATGCACTGTGAATTGAAACCGACGATCTTCCCTGTTCGCAGCCACAAGCGAGAAATCAGTGATATTCCACGGTTATTTAAACAGTGGAAAACTGCTCACTCGAATCAATTGGGTACTTTCATGGTAACAACTCTGCAAAAATTTAGTATCATATTTCCCCATAAAGAAATTAGAGATTTCTGCAGTCCATTAAAAATGTCGATGTATATAACGAGTGAATGTGCTTTGATTGAAATCGGTCAGCGATATAACCTAAGTTTTATGGATAGACAAATGAGAAGAAGAGGTAAACGAGTAGTGGGTAATATTATGATAGATGTCATACTCAATCCTGAAGCAATCCATAAGGTGCTGTCTCGGAATGACTACGCCATACTTCCGAACACTCTACGGAATAAGTTTTTTGCATTTATGGTTGTGTTGGACCAATCTACGCTGTCTTCTGTGAATAATTGGGCATTAATACAATGTATGGACAACGGGACTTGGATTTTTACGTTAGTGTCCATTTTGGCTCTGGCGGGAAGTATTTGGCTTTTATCAGGATCAAGGGACTTGGAGTTAGAGTTTGCATCTTGGATATTTTTGTCAATTTTTGGGATTCCACTTTTCCAGGGAATGAACATTCACTCCAGAATTCAATATAGAAAATGCTGTTTAATACTTTTGATTTGGTTTCTTGTATGTGTTGTCATTGGGAATGGTTATGCTGGAGTGCTATTCTCGTTGATGTCAAAACCACCAACTCCATCAATTCCCGAATCACTGGAACAATTAGCACACTCTGACATTGCGCTTTTGACGCCAGAGCAACAACAAATTTTTAGAAAAAAAAAGTCTGTCAGTGTTATTCCGGAACTTATAAATAATGTATTGAATGTGACAAAAGTGCACAGTTTTTATGAAAAACTTTTGGATAAGATAGAAGGCGTTGAATTAAAAGCCAACAAAGGTCAATTCAAAGTACCACCAAATTATGTGATATATGATGCATATGATAGAATCCGTTATGGCAGGAGTATTCATTCCTTATTGAAAAGTGACACGGGGATAATTGCTGGGATAACCGAAACTCCAGAAATAATGCAAATATCACATTGGCTTATAATTCCAAGCTATTCCACAAGACTTCTGAAGGAAATTCTTACAAAATTAATTCATGAATCCGGTGTGTATCAGTTTTGGCAAAAGAAAGAGGAATTCATGGGTGTGGTTCATTTTAGAAAACATGCCACAAACTCCACATTGGATTATAACAGAGTGTGGGACACTTTGTTCGGAAAAATTGAGATTGTAACTGAACCAGTGCCATTGACAATGAAACTTTTAGGAATCCACTTTACTGTATTTGGGTCATGTATTCTGTTTACTTTAGTTGTATTTGCAATCGAAGTCATTGCTACAAATTGGGTTCGAATTCAACTGTTTATTCAGAAAAATGGGTCGGTGATGTTAAGTACTGTGACAGGAATCCGCATTCAGATCTTACATTCCCTTTACTTGTACATATTTCGAATCAAATGTTTCATTAATAATGTTCTTGCTAGATTATGTTTCTAAATACCTGTATTAATTTTTAATCATCAATATGGCACATGTATTAAATTTGTACAATTCACTTGTTAGAGCTTTCATTAGTTGCTACACATTCATTGTTCAAATAAAATTAAGGTCTATTAAATTAAAGTTTGATTGATTCAATTGTGATATGGCAAATGTGCTCATTTACCATTAAGCCATTACTCCATTCCATTGAATTTGCAAGCACAATGGTAAGATAAACAGACATGACAGATCTCCATGCATTCTATCTCCTATCATTAATATAATTTAGTTAAATTTTAAGAACGACGTTAAAGAGACAGCTAGACAAGACAAGTTTTAAAAAACTGGACAACTCAGTTTATGAAAAAAACTAAAGTCTGAATCTCCGTGTGTTAATAAATTGGTTCGCATGCATGATTTTCGACTGGGCCCTTTACCTCTTCTTCCATCATAATATTTCGCATAAACTTGTCTTGCCAGTTAGAAGGTACTAGATACTAGGTTTACTAGGTTAGCGATTTCGTTCGTTAATTTATATAGTTAGGCAGGGCTGCATTTTTGCAAATGCATGGGTTAGAACAGACAACACATGCACATAACTACATAGCAAGCATATAATACAAGGCAATCATATAATAAAATTGCACTCTGCTAAAACACTGCACTACTTGCTCAACACGCGGTCTCATGTGACCATGATTTGCCTTAACATCACAATTTAAATAAACTTGTGAACAATTGAGACTCAATACTAAACGCAGTACATTTTTATTTAAGAATATTAGAGAATTACATACATATTTAGTCTAAAAATGGAAGAAGACCGTAGTGGCGTATATTGTACTGCGCTGGAGATCTGATTTGTTCTGAATGTGGATTGGTTGTTGGTGACAGGTATTATTTTAATTAATCATATCAAATAAATATTAATGAATTTTTTTTAACTTTGAACAGAGTTATTGGCGTTGGTGCTGTGTGGAGAAAATTCACCAATGCCGATTGTGGGAATACAAACGCTGATGCATCCCGAATTGGTGGTCCAGAAAATCCACATTTGAATGGGTCTGACTTGACCACATTGATCGGAGGTGTTTCCGGTGAAGCCGCATTTGATGAGTTGGGTATTACCAAGTATCTGAACCGTCAATCTGTGACAAATTCTGACAGATTCCTCGTGAACTTCCGAGAAATTGATCAAATGGCTAATATGATTCATCTCCCAATATCTATTCAAGGCAGAGCTAAAAATATTTTTAAGGTAAACCATGACCCTTATTGTTGAAAAATAAGTATGACATGATGCAGATAGGTTGTAATTTTTTATTTATAGACTATACATGACGGCAAACACTTGAAAGGACGTTCAAGTGATGCGATTGTATCGGTTAGCATTTACATCGCGTGTCGCCAGGAAGATGTCCCGCGGACTTTCAAGATTTGTGCTGTTTCAAATGTATCAAAGACGGATATCGAACGTTGTTTTAAATTGATGAAGAGTGTCTCGGGTTTGAATCTTGATTTGGTCAGCCCCGGCAATTATGTGCCTAGATTCTGTTCTGCCCTTACCCTTCCAAATGTTGTCCAGAATGCTGCAAGTTCAATCGCGAGAACAGCTGTTGAGTTGAACATTGTTGCGGGCCGTTCACCCATTTTAGTGCTTCTCAAGTAATTTGGTTTTACAATTTATGACGATTAGTTACAGAAAGCCAGGGACAATAACGTCCCTCATAAACAATAGAATATATGTTAATTTTTCAGACCTCCGAACATGAGCGGTCTCGGCAGGAAGTCGGAGATGTGGCTGGTCTTACGGATGTGACCATACGACAAATTTAAGCGTTGATGTAACCACGGGCCTAGGACTTGTTTCCAAGGGACCTCGATTTTCTTATTCCGATAGACGAGTTAACAACAACAAGCAAGGAAGGAATGGATGGCAACGCGCCAGCCCTGAAGAATTCTAAATCCTCAAGAGACGAGACTACATCTGACTCGAATAACTCTACTTGCTTGTGACTCAATGAACTCTGTTACCCTAATCAATTCTGTTATCAATTTTAATTTTCTTGTGTAATGGTACTAAACGTCAGCTTTTAATAATTGTTTTATCTCAACATGATGGAACGAATTAAAACAGTTTCAAAATTTTTGTTCACTTCAAATTTTTGACTATAATATTTGTACATCATTCATTGAGGATACTATCAGCGACAAAGTAGATAGGGATAATACATGTAAAAACACAACCTCAGCTTTGAGTTATCATGGCTCTATTGTTCTGGAATTTCTTGAGATGATCCTCAATGAATTTGAATTCAGGATGGTTCTAACACTCTCAAAGACTTAAACCGGTGTCCCTGAACTTATTTACTGATTTCTAACAAATGTGATTAACAAAACACGTTTGATACATGTTAGATATATTTGATACAAATACATGTGGCACCAGGGTGTATTTAGTATTAACAACCCATGGCTGGACTAGCTGCTTTATCCGGGTATCCGCACTACCCGATTTAGATCCAGTATTAATATTTTTAATTAAGTTTGTATTGGGAATAATAATAAAAATAATAGGCGTGTTGTTAGGCAATAAGATATCGCTTGTTATATTACATATGTATTTGTATAGTTTTGATTTAATTTCGTTGAGTCGGAAGTTTAGAATTGGTCATTCAAAATGTATCCAACGAAAGCGTGAGGTACGTTGTAGGATATTTTAGTCAATATGCTGAGGTGTGTAGAATTGCTAATATTATGTTCACTCTCCTTATTTTCAGGACACATAAAACTGACGTTCAGAAATTATTGAATTAACAAGTTGAACCATTTTTCCGACTGTCTAAATAAGCAGATATTACTTTCATAATAAATGTTATTAGTAGTAGTTATCTCCTAGAGAATTGTTTATCTTTGGAGTGGAAATGTAATTTCAAGATTTCGATTCTAATTGTAATATAAGTGGCTACGTATCTTACATTGGAGCATTTAGTACTCCGGATGATACGGATATCCATTGTCACTTCGGTAGACAGAAAGAGAGGAGCGATTGCAGACGAAACTGTGCAGTCGTAAAAATGAATTACTTCATTCTGTTATGGTTGAAGTTGTTGTTGGCACAAATTCAAATTTCAAGAGGTAACGTAAAAAAAATAATTTAATATCATCAGGCCGGGCCCAGCAATATATTGTAATTTTGCAGGTTGTGGATTAAGTGAAAACCTGAGTACTTCTATCTGTTGGGGCTCAGGCAGTGGAGAGTCTCCACTCCCCGAGGTCATCGATATTGACGTCGATGACACCATCGAAGGCCCAAAAGTTCTGAAGTACGTAAATATGGAATTAAATAATATTCACGGTTAAATTAACTTAATGCTCCATAACCCCGCTAACAAAATAACCCATTTGTTTGTAGAAGTTACTGCTTTATGAATAGTCCGGCCTACGTCCGAATATCTCCTGCGTCAAACAAATACTTTCAGATCAGATGGGAACGGGATGTGGACAGAATAATAGAAGTCATTTTGACAGACGAACCCCTACAAAATTATTACTTGGAAACTGGCTCAACTGAATTTTCTCTTGATTTCATCCAAACTTGCTCTAGTGCGGGACCCACTCTGAAATTCAACACTTTCATTTTTAATATAACAATTAGTTTTAAACCACCAATATTTTTGAAGAGATCGTACAATCTAGAAATCCCAACAAATTGGGAGAGATATGTCCCAATTAATTTCAAAACTGATATCATTGTGAGTGATTCAAATGTTAATTCTTGTGACCCAACAACGAGAGTTTTATTCGAATCTAGCGATAGTCGGGTTTTGATTGAAAATGTCAAATTGTGTGAGGCAAAACATCCTGATCAGTCTGGTGTGCTCGTGGTCCCTTGCTTGTATGATTTGAGACTATACTTGACCTCAGATGCTCAGCTTCATGAGGACATACAATTTCACATTATCGCGACGTTGGTGTCTGATCAAAGTCTGAAAGATGTCGCTGTTGTGACACTGAGACTTATTCAACGAGATGTAGCGTTTACATGTCAATGGAAAAAATGTTTAGCCTGGGATGAATTTGGGCGAGAATGGGAAGGACAGCCGGAGAAAATTACAAGTCAAAATTGTCCGAGGGATGAAGCGGGTATTTCGACATGGGAATGTCTACCGGATGGTGAATTTAAAGGAGATGCGCCTGATTTTTCTAAATGTTCAACAAAATGGCTTGATGGAATTGTCGTAAGTATTGAAAATTTTCTTCGTAATCATACTGCAATATTTAGACCATGATTCATTTCATGAAATGGGTAACTGTAGCGGATTACTGCCTGAATATATTCTGTCATTTAGGGAAATTGGAGAGAAGACGTTTTAATATATTTGAGGAACAACACACATGAAGCTAAGTATTCGGACGAATTAGAGTGGAATTTCTATGGACATGAAATTCAATTGATTCTTGAAGTCATTCGAGACGTCTTGAAAAATATTGAAATGGTTGAGCCTGAAGTCTTCAGACGCTATGTTGATCATTCTCTCAGAATATGTTGGAACATTCTAACTAACCATGATCCATGGAATCATCTTGAACCTGTAAGTCCTGATAATCCATAGCGAAAATTGACGTATCCCCCCCATTAAGTAAATCAAGAGGTAATAAGAACTATTATAGGGCGATCGACCAAAAATTGCAACTTTACTACTGAAAACAATGGAATCGAGTCTTTTCGAGTTATCGTCCAGAAAATTGGCGAATCCAGCGAATGGCTTATCTGAAAATAATACGAGCGCACTAGAATTATTCCAGTCTGACGAATACGCAGCCATGACTGGAATATTATTCGGCTCTTGGCATGCGTTACTTGAAACAACGGAAGACGAACATGTTATTACGTTCCCAGAAAATTGCGAATCCAGTTCAGAAAACTCTTGTATTATTTTGACCCTTCCTGTAGGAGACAGGGATTTAATATACGCCGCTATGCACATCCAACTAGGCTTCCCGCCCGACATTCTTCCTGGAAATATTAATAGGTTCGCAAAGCTTTCAAATGAGTTTATGTTTTAAGAATAAATAAGTTATGGACCACCCTGTGTTTAATTCTCAGATTGGGGCCGAACGGATATCCACTTAATGAGAAAGTATTAAATGGCCCACTTATGACATTCAGTATTCATGAGTCTGGAGATAAGACATGGGAATCAGAAAACAGTATGACGCCAGCTGGTATGAGTTGTTACATTACATTTGATCACAAACTAAATAAACAATTTTGTTAAAATATTGATTTTCGGAGAACAAATTAATTATTCTAACAAGAAAATAAGTCAGAGTAGCAACTGTACACACACAAATTGTAATTGTTATTTGTTTTTGATACAATTTATCTTTAAATGTAGGAAATGTCACAATTACTTTCCGCCACAAAGTGGAAGCTTCTGGTTCCAGGAATCACAATGTAAGGCGTAAAATCCATGATGGTGAATTGACACAAGCTGTCTACGACAGTTCTGTCTGTGTGTTTTGGGATGAAGAAAATTTGTAAGGGGAAACAAAGCCGGCAAACAATTACTTTTCATACTGGTTCAAACTACTTTGTAATTTGTGCATTTGTTTGTTCAGTTTATGGTCGACAAAAGGATGCAAATTAGTTCAGACTACAAGAGTAACATCGTTGTGCTATTGTGACCACTTCACATATTTTGCACTCCTCATGGATATGCACAAATACAACGTAAAATTCATTTTATCATCGACATATCATATTCTATTTTATAATACATGCTAATTAATCTTGTGTTGAACAGAAAAAGGATACCCCATTGGAAATTTTGACGATTGTCCTTGGCGGTTTGTCCACCATTTGTTTGATAATCTGCACCATAGTTTTTACAACGGATACTTCTAAAGAAGGTCGAAGTCCACGAATGTTTATCATCAAGCATTTGTGCATTTCTCTCCTTCTCGCCAATGCATCCATGCTTATTTTGGTGGACAGGAACTATTTGGGTTTGTCTCACGTAAGATGACATTAAAAATACTTATGTTTCAGCCTTGTCCAATATCTATTCACTTATTTAACGGGGGATTTAATCAGAAAAAGATCGCGGGTTAGTAACTCGGTACCGGTGTTATTTTTTTCGCGTGTGAACTTGTGTGGGACTAATGTGTTGTGGTGGAAATTGGAGTTGGTCTTTCTCCAATATCTATTTATTTATTTAACGGGTGATTTAATCAAATGTAATTATATATAAATCATTGCTTTTGTTTTTCTAGGGCGTCTGTACTGCCGTTGCAATTGTAACCCAATACATTTTCTTGACAGCATTTCTTTGGATGGGAATAGAGGGTTTGTATTTATTTCGAAATGTTGTTCTTGTGTTCGACGTGACGGCAGATTCTTGGACCCTTCTGAAATTTAGAGTTGGAGCATTTGGACTTCCAGTCATGATTATGGGTTTGACTGCTATCGTCGGACTCGTTAATGATGAGCATGTTTTTGGTGGAATTAATTAGTAAGGAAAGAAAATAAATCAATACTTAGAAATTGATTTATGAAAAAAGAAAATTGAAATTCAATATTTTCGTCAGCTGCTGGTTGGAAGGAAATTACATTTGGAGTTTTCTTGCACCTGTTGCCGTCGTTGTTGTGGTAAGATATGTGTATATTGGAAGTTTATTTATACATATGCGTCATATGTTTAAAATTCAGGCAAGTTTCTTGTTAGAATTTTGCACAAATATAACACTTGATTCCACAGGGAAATACTGTTTCCACTTTCTTAACCGTCAGAGCTGCTTACAAATCCTACAAGAACTTAATTCCATCTCAATTGAATCCACAGGAATTTCGGTAAGAACACTATGTTTTAATGTCTTGAATGACCTTACCAGATTTGCACATTAATTGCATAACACTTTTAAAAGATTCCGACTTCGAGGTTTTTTTGGACTAACAATCACTCTCGGGCTATCTTGGATATTGGGTTTCTTTCTACTTATCCCGGATTCTACTGCATCCACTGTGACTGCTTATATCTTTTGTATTCTGACTGGATCTCAGGTGAATAAAATTAGTAAGTTAATTTGACGTGTACTAGACTAATTATTTATCGATCAAATCATAGGGTATCGGTATTGCTGTATTCTACATTTTCCTGAACAAAAAAGTTCGAGAGTCCTTGAAAAGGAAAATGAATTGGCCAAACTTTACCGTCTCTGCCAGAAAATTGGCAGGGAATCTTGACTTTCGCGTGAGTCGTGTTGTCCACGTTTTTAACTATAATTGCAATTTGTATATTCAATGTATTATTGGTGTAGGATAAAATTCCTAGAGCCGGAGGAATGAAAAATGGTCCAAGACTTGGGATTGCATCGGCGACCTTCGGAATTAAAAGGAGAAATGTCAGACCCATTCAAAGTAGAGTACAAGTACAGCATGAGGATATTCGTGCCAATGAAAATATTTTAGAGAAATAATGAAAAAATATAAATCGAAAACAAAAGTATACTAAAGATAAGCGGGGATGTATCTGTTTCAGAATTAAAATATTTATTTAACATTACTTGATTGAGTGAAACCGATGAGTATTATTGAAAATTATTATTCATGTGCTCTCCAACCCGATAAGTAGTCATAGCCAAAAACTCGGCATACACGGAACGACAATTAAAAAGTATGCAAAAAATGAAGTTCAACCGTGTAGCCGTGTTATTTATATAATTTACTCACGACATTATAAATCCAGTCACACCAGAATTTAAATGGTATCGTATACCTAGAATTAACATCAACCCAACCGTAATTTTATTTCTTGGAATAGTCAGGGCCATTCATTTTAGTGTCTGAATGATGTTAAAACTAGCTGGATAATTTTGTGCAAGTTAAAAAAATTATTTATTTGTGTACAATTGGGTTCGGACTTTGTTCATTATTTGTAGCATGGAATTCAGTACACACGGTTAGCATATTTTATAGTTGTTGTAGTCAATTTTTTCATTATGGTCACGAAGTGTAGTTGACGCTCACAATTACCTCTTGTTAATCTGTTTATTTTTTATTTGACTTTATCATGTGCGTGTATTAAGAAAATAAACCTGTTTGTATTCCGAGAGTTCCCGTGACGCTCAATTTCAAAGAATTACTTTGCAAAACTTGAAGACTATACATATGTATAGGTTCATAATCTTGTTTTCTTTGATACGCATTAAACTGATTAAACACGTGGCACGCCTCCCTGCTTCAAAGAAATTAAATGACGGTTGTTGTGTAGATATTATTACTAATTCATTTAAATACTTGACCTATGAATATATTATTCCATCTCTGTTTTTATATAAATTCGCCTCTTTTATTCTTCACTCAGAACTAAATTCGTACCTTGTACCCATTCATATTTCCCCACTATGAAACTTTCCCGTGAGTTTTCAGTCTTTCGGTGGTTTCTCAAAAACGGGTGAACGGATTCTCGTAATTCTTTTTGCAAAATGACC
>JAQIXO010001367.1:0-12701 GCA_034700305.1 Protaphorura armata
AAATTCAGTTAAGGTGTGAATATATTGTATATCGTTGCAAAAATTACTGTCCCGTTTCTTTTGGACCTTCCCTCGTAAATAAACAGGCCGATGTTTTTTCCTGCGTGCATTCCAAGAATTTATTTTGACATATCTATATTTACTTTGGAATCCGACCTTTTCAGGAATTCCCTGTCTAATCTCAAATTGTAAAACTCAGAACAAGCAAGTGTACTTATAAACGTTGTAGTAAGGATATAAGACTTTGCGGGTAATGCTTGAATCAAAATTGAAAATGTTTTATTCATAAACAGACTCATGGTAAAATATAATTCCATAATACGTACAGCATATACAACAAATACACCTATTATACAAAATAACAGTAACATAAAAATATATAACATAAGTGCTACAAATAATACTACATTCCTCGGTGGTTTATATTAACTTTTCTAAGCAAACATTCTAATAGCACTATGTTTTTTTAATCAACCCAGATCCGACCACGATTTACTTCTATTATTTCTTGTCCGTTGTATAATTTTACTTTTATTCAGTTTTATTAAATGAAACAGGACTCAAAAGTTAGGTTAAGGTTGAGAGCAATAAAAAAAGACAAAGGTCAAATCCTAGGAGAGAAGGTATATGGACATCAAATGTAGTTTTATGTGTAGAATCAAACACGGAACTAGGTATGTTATGATTAGTCATTTCGAGTGTAACCTGTTTGAACTCACAAGGGAACCTCGAGGACTGGTTTTTAATTCTCGACCTGAAACTTTTTTGGGGGGCTCATTAACTTATCTGAAGGCTATGTGTAAAAGAACTAAGGCTAAAAATCGGTCTTCTCTAATGCCCTCCTGTGCATTGTTCGGGGCAAGAAAATCAAGAGCGAAACGAAACGGGGCAAGAAAAGACAAATCAGACTAGTCGTCCCAGCCTGCACTGGCATGCATTAGAGAAGACCGATTTTTTAGTTTCAACGCGCGCGGCAAAACTAGCCTTAGTTCTTCTACACATAGCCTTCAGATAAGTTAATGAGCCCCCCAAAAAAGTTTCAGCCCGAGAATCAGAAACCAGTCCTCGAGGTTTCCTTGTCAGTGTCAGTATGAAAGTATTTTTATCTTTTTTACTAACAAGGTAAACTATTTGGATGATAAGAGCACCCAGTAACCAGACCATAATTTCCGGTGCCCTCTAATGTATTGCTAGATTCGGGATGGGGCAAGTTGAGAATCAATATTTCCGGATTTGCCAATACATTAGAGGGCACCGGAAATGACCTTTGATGACCTCGTGAGGGTTGGAATTTCACTTTGACAAAAAAATATTTTCGGATTCATCATTTGGGTGACCGAACCAAAAAGTATGGTCTGGTTACTGGGTGCTCTTATCATTCAAATAATTTACCTTGTTAGGAAGGAAACACTTTTGAGTGTAAATCTGAGAATCCTCTCAAATACTCATGATTCAGTTATTATAGGGTTCTAGTCAGAATATTAAGGTTTACACCATGGCCCTGTTTTTTATCACGCATTAACAACTACCGGATTATATCAAATTGAAGCCTGGGGCTTTATTCCAAAATTCAGCCATCGAACCCCGTTTGCATGAGACATGATTTATTATTGGTGCTAATTCTCCCTGGTCTGGATGAACTGAGTATTTGCCGTTTAATCTGGTCTATAATTTCGCCCAAAACTTTATTCAGTATTTATGAATCAAATTATTTTATTAGTTATCGACAAGGATACTTCACTTAACTATAATTGAATATTAACATTTATGAGCACTTAACGACATAGAAATAAAATATTTTGCATTTCAGCCCAACAGTGACAACCGTATATACAATCTCATCTTCAAGTAATAAACATATTCTAGGTCAACGTATTATTACTCTAATTTTATCTATGCCGTCCTTAGTATTAGCAATATTCGCTAGTTTACAGATTTTAACACTTCAATATTAAACACAGCCAATTTTAAATATTTATTGCATATTTAATTTCCTATAAGTTATATCTGATTGCATTTCGCATTTACGTGAACTCTACTCCATCTCATCTGAGCAGTGACATTTTTAGTTGTGTGTCTAAATGTCTAAACATTTCTCATAATTGTAGCTGTTCAAATAAATGACTTGGCACGGTTTAGATTTCAAAATTGTAGTCTTAAGGGTTTTAAAACTAAACTGATTGTCATTAATTCCTTAGCTGTTTTCAAAATAGAACTCAATCATGTAGTACATGTAAATTAGAGCCAATAATTTTAATCGTTTCCGTACTCTCAACTACAACATGCTTTCTTCATTAAGTTCACATAAATATGTTTCTATTTTATATTAATTAAAGTCTGACTTCTTTTAAGTATCACCCTTTCCGGGAGGACTCTGAATATGTTAATTTAAGTCACACGACAGTGAAAACGTTTTGTGTAGATTTCATAAGTGGTGTCTCTCGTGTTTGAGTTCTTAAGTGTGACGTCAAATTAATGGAATGGCGTAATAAGTTTGAAGCACACATACACTATTCAGGCGCACGTGTTGTCTAAAATGATCTGACATGGAAACCCCTCTCTCACAGATTTCATAATGGATTGGATCTCCATTGTGAGTTTTTAGATGCGCTTTCAAATGTGATGATTTAGAAAATGCTATTGTGCAGAATCTACAACTGAATGATTTTTCTCTCGTATGCAATCTTTTATGCCTCAATAAAGTGGAGGAATTCGTGAACGATTTAGAACAATGTGAGCATTTGTATGGCTTCTCACCCGTATGAATGAGAATATGATCTGTCAAATGAGATGATTTAGAGAATCCTTTCTTACATATTTCACAAAGAAATGGCTTCTCACCTGTGTGAGTCATTACATGGGCTTTCAAATGTGATGGTCTAGAAAACGCTTTTGTGCAGAATTTACAGTTGAATGGCTTTTCTCCAGTATGCGTTCGTGTGTGGACCGTTAAGTGGGCAGAAACAGTAAACGATTTCGGGCATAATGTGCATCTATATGGTTTCTCACCTGTATGAAAGCGCATATGTGTTGTCAACTCAGATAATGTAGAAAATACTTTCTCACATATTTCACAAAAGAAGGGCTTCTCACCTGTGTGACTTTTTACATGCACTTTTAAACCTGACGATGTAGAAAATGCCTTCTCGCAGTGTTTACAATGAAATGGCTTTTCTCCGGTATGAGTACGCAAGTGGATTTGCAAATGACGTGCAAGAGAATATGATTTGTTACATAATTTGCAATTATATGGTCTCTCACCCGTATGGATGCGCATGTGTCCTGTCAAACTAAAAGATTTAGAAAACACTTTTTCACACATTTCACAGTGGAATAGCTTCTCACCTGTGTGAGTTCTTACATGCTCTTTTAAACCTGATGAACAAGCAAATACTTTTGTGCAGAGTTTGCAGTGGTATGGTTTTTCTCCAGTATGCACTCTTGAATGTATAGTTAAATCACTCGATTTAGTAAACGATTTTGAGCAATGTGGGCAGCTGTACGGTTTCTCTCCTGTATGCATGCGCACATGTGATTCCAAATGAGATGATGTAGAAAATTCTTTCCCACACATTTGACAATGAAATGGTTTGTCGCTTGTGTGAGTACGAGCATGAGCCTTTAAATGTGATGATGTAGAAAAAACTTTTGTGCATAATGTGCAGTTGAATGGTTTTTCTCCGGTATGCATTCTTGTGTGTTTCACTAAGTAAGTAGAAGTGGTAAATGATTTCGAGCAATGTGAGCATGTGTATGGCTTCTCACCCGTATGAATGCGAATGTGATCTTTCAATTGAGATGATTGAGAGAATCCTTTCTTACAAGTTTCACAATGGAATGGCTTCTCACCTGTGTGAGTACGAACATGAACCTGTAAATGTGATGATGTAGAAAAAACTTTTGTACATAATGTGCAGTGGAATGGCTTTTCTCCTGTGTGCATTCTTGTGTGGACCACTAGAGTCCAAGAATTATTGAAGGATTTTGAGCAATTTGTGCATCCGTATGGTTTCTCTCCTGTATGAGTACGCAAATGGATTCCCAATGCGTGCGCACGGGAATATGATTTTTGACATATTTTACATTGGTGCGATTTCTCAGGCAAATGAGTTCTCTGTTTTGTTTTACTTCGATCATTCAGTTGAGAAATGTTCAGAGAATTTGGTTTAGGGGATATTCCCGAGTCCATAAATAAACTCTGCATGTCGGACTTGGGTAGAATAACACTCAACGTTGTATTTGGTGACAGCTTCCAATCTTCCCGACTGTCGAGTTTATCTGATGTCTTCAATATTCTGAAATCATAAACAACAAACAGGAGATATAATTTGCAATTTTTCGTAGATTTGTATCGTTTTATGTGCAACTCGTAGCGTAGCGTCCCTAAAATGTAACAAATGTTAATGTTGATTGAATTCAAGTAGCAGTCGGAAAGCATATGTAGGTGTAAGTTATCCCATCATCTGACTTATTTTTAAAATGTCATAGCGCCTTACCTGAATCGAAATTTTATGAGGAATCCAACGATGACGGATGGGAGTCAATCTGCTATCCTGTGTTCTCCGAATTCTAAATTTGGAAAGTAAATAAAAAATAGATGATGAAGATGTCCGTCAGATTGGGAAAACCTACGGAAAGGTTTTTCACAGATTCTGCAATTGTACGGTTTTTCATCCGTGTATTTGTACCCATCCCCAAATTCATCACCGATTTGGACTTCTTAATACATATTGGGTATTCGGGAGACGTCGTTACGTGCTCGGATTGTAAATTGTAACCCCAATATCACATGTGTATTAACCACTCTAAATAATTAGGACTTTCGGGATGGCTCTTTCACAATAGTTGTTGAGGAGGTCAATGATTCACCTTATCAACTCTACGCATATTTTACAAATAACGGCTATACATTTTTTATCTGTTTTGTGGGTGACCTTCATTGATAGATTTTGCACGAAGCCAAAACAAGTTAGCAATAGAATTATTTAGATCTGCATAATAAATACAGATTTAGAGCCTGATACGCCCTACTCGTGAGAAATACAGCGAGTGAGTTGGGAATGGATACAATTTAAAAATAATTTTTGCACAACTCAAAATGTACTTGTGAATGAATTAAATAAATTTTAGGACCAGGTCTGACAATTTACAAAACGTAAACAAGCCTACAACATATTTGAGTACTTCAATTAAGGGCTTACGTGTTTTTGTACGGTCTTGACCAAGTTCTGGAAAAACAAACCACAATGACGGAAGTCAGTCTTTCTTTTCCTCACTTATTATTCCACCAATTCAAATCTCTTTCAGCCACGACTGATTCTGATAATATTAATTTTCAAAAACAAATAAGAAATAGCCTAGACAATGTTTTGTTAAGTGTACTCGCAGAATTATATGTGTAGTACTTCTGTTACCATCCAAAACTCTTGTGTCCGTGTTTTACGTCTTGTTTTGAAAAAGTAAGGAGTATGACTCAGTCAGAAGTAACAAAAATACAACGGATGACTCAATTTTGGTTAGGGTGAAATGAAGCCATAAATAAATAAAAAGGTCAGAGCCCAGGCTTTGAGTCAGGTAGTGTTCAGAGGCTCGTGTTAAATGCATTTTCCATAGAATAACTGCATGAAATATTCGAGTATGCGTGTGTGTAAGAATGTAGAAAATAATTTCCTTCGTAATACTCGATACTCTTATAGAAAATAACACGAAATAGCTTGTTATGATAACATGAATAGACTATACACGACAAGTGCGTGGCCATAAAAAGAGGTCAAGTTATATTCAATGAATGCAGATTGGAACGAATGGGCAAAATGAACATTTCTTTCTCTTATTGTCCCCTTACGGATTCTGGTTGTATTGACTCCTATATACTTCTAATTTTATAAGCACATTTGTGTATTCGTATTCTTCCACTCTATTATTACATTTGTATTACATTTCATTCTATGCGTTGTACGGTCTACGTATAGTAATTGTCGTGCCGTGTTCGAATCTGTATGCTTGAAACACTTCCACTACATTGGCATTATTTCGTCCACCACGCAACCATATGCCATAGCTATGTATGTCTGCTATTAAAATAAATTAATGCATAACTATAAATTACTCTTTCCACTTTAATCTACATACATATTCTGAATTTTGAATATATTTCTCACTATCAGAAATCGTTCACTCCATTGTCGAACTGTCCGCACTCGCTGAGTATAGGACAAATTATCCCTACCATTGGACACTATTAATTAATGATCAATTGTTGATTAATTTTTCGAGACAAAAATTAATTGTAACAACTCATATTTCATTTCAGCAACACTGCAATAAACTCGTTAAGTTAAACAACTAACGAACTACCCGATTAGATCAAATTGATGCCCGGAGTTTTATTCCAAAATTCATCCTTCTAACACGAATCTGGCCTATATTCTTGGCTAAGACTTTATTCGCTAAGAAAAGCGCTCGAGCGCTCCAAATAACAGTTAAAGCGGAATGATCACCGAATAAATAGAGAATTCGAAATCAAATTAGCCATGTCATCCGTGAATAATTATTCAACATTCAGATAAAGCGGAAATTCAAAATAAGAATCAAATTATTTTATTAGTTATTGACAAGAAGGTGTGGAGTTTGGAGTACTGTACTTAATTATAATTGAATATAATAACATTTCTGAGCACTACACGACATAGAAATAAAATATTTTACATTTCAGTCCAATAATGGTAAGCTTCAATATGATCTCGTCTTCAAAAAACAAACATGTTCTGGGAAACATATTATTACTCTAATTTTATCCGTGCTGTCCATATTAGTTACAGTTTTTAACAATCTTCAATATTAAACATAGATGATTTTAAATTTTAAATACTCATTGCATATTTAATTTTTTACAAATAGCACTGATCATTTGTCACAATTGTAGCTGTTCAAATAATTTGCACGGTATGGATTTCGAAATGGTGATCCTATCTTAAGGATTTCAAAGCTAAACTTGTTGTCATCAATTCCTTAGTTGTTTTCGAAATATAACTAATCATGGAGATGGAGTACATGTAAATTAGAGCTAGTGATTTTAATTGTTTCCATACTTTAGACTAAAATGTGCCAACTTCATTAAGATACCATCATATGTCTTTTACTTTATGTAATGGTCTAATGGTCTGACTCTTTTGAAGGAGCGGCCTTTCCGGGATGACTCTGTATATGTGTATTTAAGTCATGTACCGGTGATAATGTTTTTGTACAGATTTCATAAATAAGTGGTGTATCTTATTAAGTATGACGTTAAATTACAGGAATGGCGAAACATGTTTGAAGCGCATATACACTATTCAGGCCCACGTGTTGTCTAAACATGATCCAATCTGGGAAACCCTTTCTCACAGATTTTCAGAACGGATTGGATTCTCCATTGTGAGTTTCTAGATAAACTTTCAAATATGATGATATGGAAATCAACAACTGAATTGTGACAATCACATTGCTCACATAGTTTTTTCTCTCGTATGCAATTTTGTGTGCCTAGATAAATTGGAGGAATTCGTAAACACTTTAGAGCAATGTGAGCATGTGTATGGGTTCTCACCCGTATGAATGCGAATATGAACTTTCAATTGAGATGATTGAGAGAATTCTTTCTCACACATTTCACAATGGAATGGCTTCTCTCCTGTGTGAGTTCTTTCATGCTCTTTTGCATGTGACGATTGGGAAAATGCTTTTGTGCAGAATTTACAACCGAATGATTTTTCTCTCGTGTGAACTCTTGCGTGCCTAAATAAAGTGGAGGAATTGGTAAATGATCTCGGGCAATGTGAGCATTTGTATGGCTTCTCACCCGTATGAATGCGAATATGTCGTGTCAAATGAAATGATTTAGAGAATCCTTTCTTACATATTTCACAAAGAAATGGCTTCTCACCTGTGTGAGTTCTAACATGATCTTTCAAATTTGAGGAATTAGAGAATGCTTTTGTGCAGAATGTACAGTTAAATGGTTTTTCTCCAGTATGTGCTCTTCTTGTATGTACCGTTAAATGGGAAGAATTATTAAACGATTTCGGGCATAATGTGCATCTATATGGTTTCTCACCCGTGTGAATGCGCATATGTCTTGTCAACTCAGATGATTGGGAAAATACCTTTTCACATATTTCACAAAAGAATGGCTTCTCACCTGTGTGAGATCTTTCATGCACTTTTAAATTTGACGAATTAGAAAATCCTTTCTCGCAGTATTTGCAATGAAATGGTTTTTCTCCAGTATGAACTCTCATGTGATTCACTAAATGACTACTAACAGTAAACCATTTTGAGCAATGTGGACATCCGTGCGGTCTCTCTCCGGTATGGATTTGCAAATGCCGTGCCGTTGAAAATGATTTTGTACATAATTTACAATCATATGGCTTCTGACCTGTGTGAGTTCTAACATGCTCTTTTAATTTTGGCGATCCCGAGAATGATTTTGTGCAGAGTTTGCAGGTATATGGTTTTTCTCCAGTGTGTATTCGTGCGTGTATCGTTAAAATTCCAGAGCTAGTAAATGATTTCGAGCAATGTGGGCAGCTGTACGGTTTCTCTCCTGTATGCATGCGCACATGTGATTCCAGATTAGATGAACTAGAAAATTCTTTCTCACACATTCCACAATGGAATGGTTTATCACTTGTGTGAGTACGTACATGCTCATTTAAACCTGATGAGTGAAAAAATACTTTTGTGCATAATGCACAATTGAATGGTTTTTCTCCCGTATGTGATCTTGTGTGGACCGCTAAACGATCTAAGCGAGTAAACGATTTTGTGCAATATAAACATCCGTATGGTTTCTCCCCTGCATGAGTACGCAAGTGGATTTTCAATGTATGAGCACGGGTATACGATCTTTGACATATTTTACATCGGTGTGGTCTCTCAGACAAATGAGTAGTTGGATTATTTAGTTGAGAAACCTCCAGAGAATTCTGTTTTGCTGATATTCCTGAGTCCATAAATGAATTCTGCATGTCGTACTTGTGTAGAATAACACTCAACGTTGTATTTGGTGACAACTTCCAATCTTCCCGACCGTCGAGTTTATCTGATGTCTTCAATGTTCTGAAATTAAAAACAACAAAGAAGAGATATAAATTTCAGTTTTTCTTAGATTTGTATCTTTATGTGTGCAACTCCTAGCGTCCCTAAAATGTATCAAATGTTAATATTGAATTCAAGTCGTAGTCTGAAAGTTTATGTGGGTGTAAGTAATCCGTTATTCTGACTTCTTTTTCAAATATCTTAGCGCCTTACCTGAACCAAAATTGTATGAGGAATCCAGAGTTGACAGAGACGGGAGTTAGTAGAAGCAGGAAACCAAAGTTAGTTGAAATTGAGGAACTCTTGTCGTCGTCCTGCTATCCTGTGTTCTCCGAATTCTAATTTTGGAAAGTAAATAAAAAATGGGTGATGAAGATGTCCTTCAGATTGGGAAAGATGTTTCACAGATTCGGCAATTGGATGGATTTTCATCCGTATGTATTTGTACCCATTCCCAAATTCATCACCGATTTCGGCTTGTTTTCAATACATATTGGAGCCACGGGAGACGCCATATGCTCGATTTGTAAATTGTAACCCCAATATCACACGTGTGTTAACCAGTCTAAATACCGTATTATCCCGATTAGAACGCCCGCGTTGTATTTGTTCAGGCAAGGTCACAGGTCGCAGACTTTCACCACTTTCTCCATAAGGGCGTATGGAGAAAGGTGGAGAAAGACCCGCGTTCTATTTGAGACCCGCGTTCTATTCGGATCCGCGTTCTAATCGGGATAATACGGTAATTAGGATTTTTGGGATGACAACTTCACAATAGTTGTTCATGAGGAGGTCAATGATTCACCTTATGAACTCTACGCATATTTTACAAATAACGGTTATAAAAAAAAATTTGTCTCTTTTGTGGGGGACTTTCATTGATAAATGGTGCACGAAGCTAAAAGCATTTTGAAAACAAGTTAACGATGGAATTATTTAGATCTGCATAATAAATACACATTTAGAACGTATAGCCTGATACGTCCTACTCATGATAAATACAGCGAAGGAGTTGAGAGTGGATACAATTTAAAAATAATTCTTTCACAACTCAAAATATATTTGTTTATGAATGAATTAAATTTTATAACGTCTGAGAACTTGCCAAACATTAACAATCATACAACTTATTCGAATACTTTAATTAAGGGTTTACCTGTTTCTTTACACGGTCTTGACCAAGTTCGGCAAAAACAAACCGCAATGACGGATGTCAGTTTTTTCCTTTTCCTCACTTATTATTCCGCCAATTCAATTCTCCATTATCAACGACTGTTTCTGATAATATTAATTTTCAAAAACAAATACAATGTTTTCTTAAGTGTACTCACAGAATTATATTTGTAGTATTTGCTTTACCATCCAAAACTCTTGTGTCCGTGTTTTACGTCCTGTGTTGAAGAAGTAAGGAATATTACTCAGAAGTAACAAAAATACAACGGATTGCTCAATTTTGGTTTAGGGGAAATGAAGCCATAAATAAATAAAAAGGTCAAAACCAAGGTTTTGAGTCAGGTAGTGTTCGGGCCGTGTAAAATGCATTTCACATAAAATAACTGCATATCCAAGTATAGTCGTGTGTGTAAGAATGTAGAAAATAATTTCCTTCGTAATACTCGATACATAGCAAATGACAAGGAATAACTTCTTGTGATATCATAAATATATATGACAAGAACAACGTCCATAAAATTTAGAGGTCAAATTATGAATACGGATGGGAACGCATGGACAAAATGAACATTTCTTTCTCCCATTACATATTCTAGCTGTATTGACACATACTTTTTATTTTTACTTCGCATTGCATGTAAATAACATAATTTTAATAACATACAACTCCCTGACATTTCATATTATTTATATGGAAACCGTATGGAAGGCATCGTAGACATGGATATGGATGTTTACAGTTAAAAGAAAAATATTACAAGAATACATATCTCCATATTTTCAGAGTCGAACTAGAGTCGGAGTCTAATGATTTAAAATTATACCTCACATCCAGTCAGTATGTTTTGTACCTTTTTTCACGTAAATATCTCAGGAATGGATGTACGGGGTAGCCGACACTCTTTCACACTAACTGTAACTAAACTTAATTAACATTATCAAATACTTGTCAAATTGAAATTTGGCAACATGATTATCTATCACACACTACACCGCACAGAAATAATTTTACTATTGCTCACTTTTGTCTGAATTACATGAGTTAATGTCGCGTAATCTATCCGTCTACTAGTAAAATTCAAGTAATTCATTTGAGAGTACAGAGTTCTAGAGTTTTGTCAAAAGCCAGTCACCTCGAAACTGCTTTGTAATTCACAGAAAAATTACTGTACTCGAGAAACGAGAAATTGCCTTCCAATACTTGGACAAAATATGAGGCTAGTTAATAAAATTAAGAGCACAAAGATTTCAGTACAAACATTTTACCCTATTTATCGTAAACAATCGTTGATAAGGTCAATACAAAATAATACATTAACAGTGATAACGAACATAAACTTCCGGCAAGTGTAATTAAAATATGTATACTCACTTGTGCCATCTTACACACTACACTGTTTTATATATAATATTTTGAATTATAAGATTATATATATTCGAATATCATTTTCACTTCGACCCATGTGGTTTAAGTGAAACCGCCTTTGCCTAACAGTTAGGCAACTAACCCAGACATGGTCAACTTTATTTAAGACATATTCTTCTTCTACTTATCTATGTTAAAGTTGGCTAAGTAAGTTGGTGCAATTCTATTTCAAGAATATTTTATTACATGTGCAAGTACACCGACTCAATATGAAAAGTATACCCGCAATTATAAGCTGCTAATGTTTTTAACAAGAGACATTTAGATCTTTAATCTCTCGACCTTCATCTCCAATGAGTATTTACATGAAACTGAAAGCCGGATTGATAAGATAAATATTTCGCACATACTTAATTCATAACCAGGCTACGTTTTATTTTTACTATGAGTTCTCATGTGTGCATTTAAAAGATATGATTGTGAGAAGGTACGTGTGCATTTCTCACACTTATACGGTCTCTCTCCGGTATGACTGCGGACATGACCTGTCAAAAGATGTGACGTGGGAAATTTTTTCTCACACATTTTACAGTGAAATGGCTTTTCTCCTGTGTGAGTATTTATGTGCCGTTTTAAACTTCCTAATGTAGAAAATGTTTTTGGGCAGACTTTGCAGTGGAATGGTTTCTCTCCTGTATGCACTCTTGTGTGGGTTAATAGACCAGAAGAACTGGTAAACGATTTTGAACAATGTGAGCATACGTATGGTTTCTCTCCGGCATGAGTGCGTAAGTGGATTTTCAAATGTTGTGAACGAGAAAATGATTTTGAACATGATTTGCATTGGTATGGTTTCTCACCCGTATGAGTTCTCAAATGTCTAACCAATATAGGATATTGATTAAAAGATTTTGAGCAATATGTACATTTGTAATGTTTTTCTCCAGTGTGACTTTGTTCATGATATTGTAGATTTCCTAATTGTGAAAACGTTTTTGAACAAGCGAGACACTTATACGGTTTTTCTCCTGTGTGTATTCTCATATGTGTTTCTAGATTACATGAATGCGAAAACGTTTTT
>JAQIXO010001368.1:0-12696 GCA_034700305.1 Protaphorura armata
AGCCTAGTTTTGTACATTGATCTGGTTCATCCCAATGCAATGCAATGCATACACTTCAACCCTTCACACTTTGGACATTACATTGACATTACAATAAAATTTGGTTCACCCAATTTTAATAGTACATGGTCATGTACATACACGTACTAATCAGTTTATCTTATAATAGTGAGACTGTCTTGATTTTTGAATGAGTCATTTGTGTACGTACAGTACATGACAGAAATGAGAGCGGAGAAAGCACGCACGCACACTTTCTCTGATTGTATTAAAAACAAATCTCTAAAAATAAATAAATTTTTTTCCACAGGTCATGGACAACTTAATAGGCTGGGCCGACGTCCCAACATTAAAAGAAATGCGATCCGTCTGTAAATTCTGGCACGTTAAAGCATCTCCCCGGCTTCAACATTTAGCTTGGGTCAAACTCCGTTCAACTGGGGGCAACAGAAATTTTGAACAATTCATTCATTACATTGAATTGATTCCAAGGAATAACGTATTTTTTCGTAATTATGAAATGGACGATTGCCGGTTGAATCATGAGAGTCAAATGGCAGAGAGATTTGTGGAGAGATGTTGCCCAACCCTCATTTCTCTGACCCTTAAGTACACTTTTGTAGGGGAGGGGTACTTAAGGAAATTAATGTTTCGATGGAGCCCTGAGTTAAGACATCTGTCCTTTGAGGACTGTTTATTTGTCCCAGACATTCCAACAACGTGTCATCCTAATATTGAAGAACTCCATGAAGAATTTGTGTGTAACAAACTCACTACACTCCATTTTCATTACTCCAGTATGTTCAATGATTTTCCGTCAGAGGGTGATGATGAACATGACGCTGTGAAAGGGAGGAAATTTATATTCCCTTTTCGATGGGCAGACATTTTTAGGTCTTTTCCTAATTTGAGAGTAAGTATTTGAATTTTCGCGGGTTTTTTTGTGGCATGGCATTTCTCATACAAGTTTTTTTTTAATTGCGCAGGTACTTTCTTTGAATGATTTGAACGAGGAGCAGAACACGGACTTATTGAAAGGAATGCGAGAATTTAGTCAATCTCGCTCGGGTGATCTCAAAATTGAGAATCTGGATATTTTTGGGCACCGGTAAGTTTATTCCGCGGCCGTTCACAATTTTATTTAATTAATATGTTAAAAAACTCAAAACGGAAGGTAACCAAACCGGCTCAAACATAGTTTAAAACTCACCACACCTTTACTGCTTAACATATACTTTCATCCTCAGTTGCACAATTCAAATTTCAAATTTTTGTGAATTTTTCAAATTTTATTTTCAAAGTTTTGAAATTTCTCTAAGGGTCCCCCCTGTAAACTTGAAATTTATACGGGTTGTAGCCCATGCCAATTTTTTGGGGAAATGATTTCAAGCCCAATGCCATGTGTGTGTGTTGAAATAAAATTTTCAATTTTAAAATATTTTTAAGATGTACAAATTTCCTTACAGCTTGAATTGCTGTCGGAGTCTTTGGTCAGAAAAATTATTCCTGAGCTGGAGATTTCCTTATACGCGCATGGCACTGGTCCTGAAATGAATTTTCCAGAAATCAGCATGGGCTACAATCCGTAAAAATTTCAAGTTTACCCTTTCAAAATTTTGAAAATAAAATTTCAAAAATTCACAAAAATTTGAATTGTGCTACTGAGGATGAAAGTATGTTAAGCAGTAAAGGTGTGGTTAGTTTTGAACGACTTTTGAGCCGGTTAGGTTATTATCAGGTCGAAACCTTCCCTCTTCAGTAAATTCACTACTTTATCCATAATTTTCAATTTTCTTCTCTCATTCTCTCACAGAAAAATGAGCATGCGAAATATTCCGTACAAAGATTGGGAGATTTTGTGTAAACTCCGCCTACCATTTCTGTCAATTCTTAACATTGACATTGGACTTCACGTAGAGGAATGTGGGTTCTCAAAAACATTGGCCAATTTTGCACCAACCCTTCAAAAACTCCAAATTTGGAGAGGACGGATTGGATCTCAACTATCCGGATTTCCATACTCAATTAATTTCCCAAGATTAAAAACATTAGAATTACCTGAGAATTGTGTGAATGGCCTTCGTTTTGTGAATTACATGAGGTGTTTAAAAAGTTTGTCCATTACACAGTGTGACACTCATCCGAATTCAGAAGGGACGAATATTTTTAATGAGTTGAATGAGAATGCGAATGCGGAGAAAATTAAACCATTGAATAGTTTGACATTTATTCTCGTTGAGTTTTACATGAGTGAGAGAGATGTGAGTCAATTGGAGAGGATTTTCCCAAATATTCTTAAGATATTCATGTTGGACAATTATAGACAAAGTACAAGTAGTGAATCGTCTAGTGAGGATGAAGAGTTTGAAAATGATAAGAATTTTGCTGAGGATTGTGAATGGCGGAGTAGGTGTGAGGAATCCATGTCCGAGGTTGAATTTAAAGATGTGTGTTGTAAAAATTGACTGACTTATTTGTTAACTTTTCCTTCCAACTGCCTGTACATTCCAAATCCAAACAATTCTTCCGGCAGAGACTTTGCTTAACATTCTTCCAAGAAAAATGGTAAGAATTTAATTAGAAGTACAATAGAAAGAAAAATTCAGGGGGGTTATCACACTTAAGTATTATCTGAATTGACCAAATGTCGGTTAAGAATTTTCTTGTGTATATTTTTGATCATTTCACCATATTCTTATGCATGCTGAGTTTTTGTAAATTTAAGCAAAAAAAATAAATTTGTAAACATTAGTAAAATGTTGTAAAATTGCATGTTCTATAGTAGTATAGTAGTACACCGTCTTAGACCACCGAATAGTGTACTACATAATGCACAAAATGTCCCTTACAAAATTCTAAATATGCAAATGTATGTGAAAATAATGTATGTAAAATTACGAAGAAAATAATAATAATGCAACCACAAAGCTGAAAAAACCGTGCATGCGAATTAATTCTACTTCAAAATTTTGTCCAGATACACTTATAACTGTACCGAATAAAAATGTCCCAGCAAATGACCAAATTATATTTGTGTATTTAATGGCATCATCGTCACCGTACATAATTTTTTATAACTTAAGTTACATAATAATATAACATACTCTCGGATAATAGTCCTGCGGCCACCGACTCTACACTGACGCTCCTGGCCCAGGTCGCCCCGATACTCGAACAAAACAAACCAAAGCCAAAGACACAATGCAGTCAAATCAAACACACAAAACTCACACACGATCAATGACAATAAAATAATAAATGTTCTAGATTTATTGCCCTACAACTTCTACACTGCCTAAAGGTAATTTATTATTTTATAAAGACAAGACTCAACTACCAGACTGTCCAACTTGAGACTGTCCAACACAACGATCGCGAACCGACTTCCCAACTCAAGGTCTCTCCTACTCAAAGGCTAACGTCTGACTGTCCAGCATCTCTCCAGACTCTCCTCTCCACACATCCAGACACCAGCATTCACACAAACAAGCACGTCACACATGAAAAGACACAACACACACGTTAGACATTCACATAGACCCGACAATACATAAACATTGATAATTAATGGCAACTTGGAACCAATCCTCTTCACTTTAAATAAAATATGTAATAAATAATTATTCATCTTGTGTGGAAGTGGAATGCATGTACTGCACTGCACTGGCGTAGGATCAGATCAGTCCTTCATATTCGCTCAAATCTTCATTCCAAAATGCATGCCACCATATCTTGTGGTCTGAACGGGTTAATTTTAATGAGATCATCCAGGTAAGCAAGGGAACAATTGTCAGGTACAGGTTTTACAAATTCCAACCACTGTGCTTTCATGTCCGGGACACTCAGAGCGTAGGAACTCACCTAAAAATAATTTTATACATGGTCACCTCATTGATACCAAATAAGACGGGAGGCGGGAAATTTAAATTTAAAAAAAACACAAAAAACGTGTACCATTTTCTTCATGCCACAAGGATTGAGTTCACTCCGCCCATAAGTAAAAAGCTGAGACCCCATTGGCGGAATATTGAGTTGTCGGGCAACCAATCCCGTGATGTAAACATCGTCCATATGAATCATGGGTGTAGTAAGGGACATTTTGAGTATCCTTGGAATTATATCAGTCCGAAAAATATATGCAACCCCACTCAAGTACCCAACGTAGACCTCAGGCATGTACATGTAGCGTGGTGTGTAGTATTTGGTCATGTACGCAATATTCCTCACAGGTCTCGTCCCACAGTAAGCCACGCCCCTAAAAATATTATTATTTAAATCGTTAATTATCAGATTAATTAATTAAAATTATTAGCAAGATATGGTGAAATTACATCAATTCAAACGTCGGATTCCCATAAGCAACTCTGAGGGCCAAATCGACATTCAAGAAAAAATCATCATCAGCCTTAAGGACATACTTTGGTAACCCATGACCCTCACAAGTTCTCTGTACCCAATTATACATTGACAAATGACTCAAACTCAAATTATGGTATGAGTCCATAAAGTCCACTTGAATCAAATCATCAAATTCCTTCGCTTCGTCTTCCAGGAACGTCTAAAAATTCGTACAAAATTTAATTACCCAAAATTTTACGAAATAATAATATTCATTTTTTGAATTCCTACCTGAAGACCTTTATCTTCCACAACTCCAAATAGAAAAACAACGCGTACACCTTTCCCCTCTAAATTTTTTGGCGAACCATAAGTCTCTCTTATCATTTTCCTTTGTTCAAAATGTTTGGGGGCGGAGCTAACCATAATCAGCATTTTGAGGGCGGAGCCACAATATCGTTCCACACTTTGAATTTTCCTGGTCCGATTCGTATTCATTTCACCCGCTGACATTTTGTACAATCCTTTGTCTTTAAAATCCACATAGTCACCCACCAAAAAGGATTTATTTTTTGGCCAAGTCAATAACATTGGATCAGCCGCTTCTTCTGCCACGCCCTCTGCCGTCACTACGACAGTTCCATTAAAACCAGGCGCCGCCGTATAAAATTTTGGGCCTGCGACTTCCTCTCCGTCAAATCGGAAAAATTTGCCTTTAATTTCAAGTTCGGCCATATTGTCCGTTACAGCGACATCTGTTGCATTATATTGGCGAATCCGTACAAAAAATGGCGTCCCGTCCGGCTCACCCACAAAAGTCAAATCATGGTCGATGTATTTTGATGGGAAAGTGTAATATGTTTTTAAGGCCAAAGTATTCAATGGGCTGGCCCACCATTTTCCAACGTTGCCATTGTGATGGCCGTACAGTGTTGTCACAATTTTATTTAGTTCGTGCACTGCAAACGCTGTTAATTTTCGTATATTTAGAAGAAGATCAATGGAAGCCTTGGAAGTATTCGAATTTTCACTGAGACGAGTGATAAGGGATTGATCACGGACGAATATGTAAGATTTTGTTTGGACGGGCGTCAAGGACTCGGAGATTGGGATACTGATGTCACGACCGTACCCGGAATAAGTGACACACATTCGGCGATGAAGGTAAATTGTATTTGAGCAAATGAGGAAGAACGTGACACATGCGAATACTCCGATACAAGTCAAATATTTTCGGATGTGAGCGTTGGGTGGGTTTAAATGCATTTTCTGAGCTGAAAGTCCACTTTTGATTAATCAAAATCGATTGAGCAGTGCACTACAGGATGACTGGGCTGCTAAAAATTAGACGACTTTTGTCCTTGTCACTGTCACCGTGTCACCATTTCAAGAGGACGACGAACGTAGAGCATGCAGCACCGTGGCGTGGGCGTCCAAAATTTTTACTGCCTGTCTGAAAAATCAAATAAAGATTAAATGATACAAAGAAAAGACCTTTGTTGTGTATAATTGACTGGATTTTGATTTGGCCTAGTGAAGGTACCCCTAGTAGTAGGAAAGAAAGTAGTTGAAAATGAAAATGCTCTAGTAGAAATTAAAAAAAAAAAGTTTTGTAAAAAAAATTAGAATACGCGAACAATGAACATCCTTGTCAAACTACAAGTGAAAAATTATAGGAGAGTAAATATATCACGAGCTAACCAAATGAATGGGGTGGAATATTGACAAATTTTATGAAAGGACCTGAATACACAGGACACAGACACAACACACGCGTATTATTTATAAGCGTAGGTAAATAGCTATTCTAGAATTTGTACACTGGGAATGTCTTTTTGTATCCAAACGGAAGTGACAACTCAAATAATTAATCAGAACATCAAAGGTGTCGTACCACAGGGGTAGGGTGATCAATATTTCAGCATGTCTGAGAACTACACCAAAAAATTGGACAAACACAAACAGTGCTGCTTTTCTTGTGAACACCCTGTACACTTTACACGTTATGATCACGCCACGAACCTCTATTTTCGAGTTAAGAGGCACGAATAAAAGACGAAAGCATTAAATTTGATTGACATCCGGACAATAATTTTGAGGAAGGATGTACAAATATTTACTACACATGGAAGAGTCGTTAAAATCCAATAATATCATTTGTCAATGTACGATTGCTATTTCTAGTACTGTACCGTCCATAGTGTCACTGTTACCATATTGATTTTCACTTCGAGCAATGCAAAGGAGAACAATGCACTGACGAGACTGAACTAGATACAGCGTGGGGCAAAACTAACTGTCGTTTTTTTAAACGCCTCGAATATATGTAGAACGGTGAATTTAAAAAACGCATAAATATGATGACGAAGAATAAAAAATTTATGGAATAGGTTAAAAAAAGAATTACTTACATTTTCCAGAGAAAACGAGTACAAATTGTTTTGACTTTTCCTTTCAGTTTTATCTTAAACTGTGTGTGTGATGGAATGGAATATTAGACGAATACCTAATTGGAAAATATTATTTGCAAGACTCACTGGGACTACGCACGGCAGAACTACTACACATTTATTTTTTTCAGACTCTAGATTTGGAATTGATTATTTTGTGTTCCAGTTCGTGCCCGAGCATAAAATAAAACATTTTGTTGCCGTGCCATGGGTTGTTGAGCTAATAATTTTAGCACTTAAAATAAAGCAGTCAAGAAACCCTTGCTCACGTTTACCACTAAATACTATCTACACGCAACTACTTACTGTACAAAAAATTCACTTTTATTAGCAGTATGGTTTTGCAAATCTGGTTATTATTAGTTTTTGGCTGCGGGTACCTTATTGGGTTGTGTTAGAAAAAAAAATTGAAATGAATTCTTTCAATACGTACAGGGTGGACCAAAATTATCTTAGCCTTTCAGAATTACCTACCGCTTCGTTTTATTCATAAGTAAGTAAATAAGTTAAACCTAATATACAGGGTGGTCCAGAAGTAATAGGTTCATTTTTTTTCATAAAACTTTTACACTTTCACATTACACTGTGGCATACAAATCTACAAGTATTATTTTTCGTACCTTCGAAAATCTGAATTCCCTGGACCGCGGCCAATTATTCTGGTGTGTGGAATGGACTACCTGTCAAAATAAAGTGTACTGGCCGAGAAGTAAATTCCAATGTAAAGACAAAGTCTGCTCACTCCTGTCAACAAAATTGCCATGAACTGATGAGACGAGACGAACTCATATACATACATACATTAGTCAATTAATTTCCACAATAATTTCCATTTTTATGACCAGGTGTAGAATTTTATCTCGTACCTGCTGCTACCACAAAACATTTTTTCCGAAGAGTTTATGTTCTATGTACGTATATGTACATGTAAGTACATTGTATTTCTTAGCATGGAGGTTTGTAAGCATGTATTTTACATAACCATATCTAATTACGTTTCCTAAAATAAATTGTCTCACCTTATGAACGAATTATAATCTCAACAATTGAATTCACACAATGAAATATCGTCCATTTTTAGAATTGTACAGATGTAAGGATGTCACCAAAATATCTCTACACAATTTTTAGACTCCGAGGAACACCTATGCATGTTTTTAACATGTGCACACTGTGCACATTTGTCTTTTAGAAAATAATGAGTTGAAAAAGTGACATTATTATCTCTTAATTTTAAAGTTGCGTGTTTCCTTCCATTCCAAATCCATCCTGGGCGTATATACCGGCACTGCACCACGCTACCACTAATTACTTAATTAACACACCACTAATTAAGACAAGAATCTCTAATAACTAATCACTCACTCAAAATGTAATTTTTTTTACATTTTTTTTTCACTTGTCAAAACGTACGTACACGTACGTTTTAATATTTAAGACACGCAGTGCTAGTGCTGTAAAATTCTATTTGTAACATGACGTGATGATTCAGATATTTTGAGACTAATTAGAGACGAATTAGTCCACGACATGGTACGGACTAGTACAGCACACCACAGCACAGTAGATACGAATCTGTTGAATGATATAATAAAATCAAACACCACTACTTGCACGTTACGTTCATAAGTCTGAAAAATAATACGCCCACCTCATGTTTAGAATCTCATCTCTAGCGTTGTATGTATTTCTCATGCGATATAATAATATTGAAGCATTTTTTGGGGGATTTTGTGAACCTTGCAAAAATATGGCAATGTAAAATAAAATGCCAACAGTATACATGCACATTGCACATTACGTTACACATTTAGCATTAGCATTATGTGTGGCATTTTGTAGAGCAGTTGAGTCCATTCCGTAGTATAAGGTAGTAGTGATGTGCCGGTTAGAATAGGAAGGAACCGTAACTCCAATAATAATAGGGAATGACATTCAATTTTTCAGTCTTCTATGGATTTCTGGGTTAAATGAGACTACGCTACTACTGTGTTAGGGAATAGCCCAGAGTAGTCTGTACATCTCGGTGGCTATTTCGGGACCCCTTTAATCATAATATATTTCAATTTGAAATTGAATTATGGTTGAAATTGACAGAATTCGCGAGTGAGTGCTCCGAAATAATAATAAAATTGTAAATTGCAAAATCAACAAAATTTTGTATGTCGATCTAGACTAGCACCCCCCCCTGGAAATTGTACTACTACACTATGCTTTGCCAAATTTCATGTGAATTGTCCAAGCGTATCCTTTTGTGTCAAAATTACAATCGAGGGATTTAAAATGCCGTCCACTCCATGTATAAAAGTGGTGTCTATGCATGCACTGAAATAGAAGTCTTCACAAGGGCAATTCTAGGGTGCTACCTACCATATACAAACTAAAACTTCATAATGTACGTAATATTATGTTCTCAATAATTCACAATTAACATAGTTTTTTTTTGTACTTTATTTTGGTACTGTCTTTGATTTGAACGAAATCAGAAATTTAGCACAGGAGCTAATACGATTCCACAGCCTCGTAGTGTTTTGTGTGTGTGTGTGTGTGTGCTTTTCCTTGCAAATTTAAAATCATGGGCCGGCCAAATCATGGTGAAGACTTTCCTTGTCAGTATGTGAATCCTTTGCTTCCACGTACTACTACTGCATCTGTATGATGAGCAGACTGACAGATATTGTCAATCTCTCAATTCAATGAAGAAAACGTGAGCCACTGCACTGCACTTGCAATTTGCAAATGCCATGTGTTTTAATATAGAAGAAAGCCCTACGTCTACATCTTTCTACTCTTTACACCTGTAGTGTATTGTATTGTGTTGTATCATCACACTACTGTCTGAGAAATCCGCAAAAGGTGATTAGTATTTTTTGTGGGAAGCCAGCCATCGTGGTGTTGTGGCCAACATAACATTAGTATTTGTATTTTGGTTATACTTCCGTTACTCATTCACCATGCAATTCCGTACGGCTGAAGAAATTGAACGGTTCACTATTCAATCCCTCCACAACACAACAAATAACATTTTGCAATTAAATTCATTTCATCAAAAAAAATGCATTGTCTCATTCCAATCCGAGCAGAGTAATTAATTGATAATTAAAATTCATTAAATCATATGATAATATTGACAGCATTAGTACAAATTATATTATGAAATGATAGCCAGAACATAAAATGTTTGATGCATGTTAAGCTAAGGATTTTATTAGAATTTTAATCACTTACGAAACGATCAAAAAATGAAGAAATCTTAATTAAATATTATCATACATATTATTTTGATGGATTAAAAATTGTCGGTCGAAATTTGTGTATTTATTTCAATATATTTTCACTTTCTTTACCATCGCTCTTGATATTTACCGCTGTGAATGTTGTGACGGACTTTCTCGATCTTTTGGGCCGAAAATTTTGACTCGTTCGTCAACAATGTCTCCAAGCGTGTAGCCAGATCGCGGTATAATGGGTGCGGGTGGTGGTATCGGTATGGCAGTGATGGAACTACATCTGGATTAGCAAGAGGTGAAGATGAAAGTGACGATTTACCCACTAGATGAGGTTGACTTGCTTTTGACTTTCCAATCGACCCTATTTAGGCGGAAAATAATTCTTTGTGTTATTTTTTTTGTAACGTATCAATAAAATCAAGACAGGAATGTATACCTTAAGGTGAACTTACCCGGTGAATTAGATTCTATTGAGAACAAAGTAATAATAGAAGCACTACGATGATCATCATTGGTGATAACATTGTACCGCCGGGATACATCTGATGGAGAACTTTTCGCAGTGAGCGAGTTGGTCTTGGCTTTCGTATTATTTGAATCCTCTACTGTGAAACAAAAATCGTAGTTATGTTTAGGTAATACACGTACATGATTGGGTACAATTACAAAAACACCATTGCAATGCAATTAATTATGAACATTCACATTCAGTGAAAGGCGCGCCGCGCGCGAACATAATTGTAATGAGGAATTTCATAATGAAAATTTAAAACCAAAGTAGAATAGGTACCTGAAAATTTGAAGTCCTCCATTCTGTGAACAGTAGACGGGGTTGGACAAGGTGGACAAGTTTCCTCTAATTCCTGCGTAGACTTGATTGAATCAAATGTTGTGGCTGTCAGGAAAAAATATCAAAGTCAGAGCCATCTTGTGGATTGACGCATGAACAGTATATTGTACTCTCTCGCGCATATATTGAAATTAAAGCGCTAAATTGTTACTCACACTCTGTTAATTCTGTCGTACCAGTAACTTTGTTGAAATACAAAAGAAGTAACGCAGAAGATTCCTCGCCATCCGGACCGATTTCTTTCGCAATAATGTCAATAAGACCAACTCCACGATCAAAACTAGAAAGATCATCCTCCGTCACATCCCTTGTAAAATATGCAAAGTAACTCCCAGGATTTAAAGGATATTCTTCTATTGCAATAAGATCAGAGTTTGTCGTTACTGAGAATGTATTGGACTCTTTGTCGTATATAGAGATTTTTAGCGGATGTCCATTCAGACTAATTGGGTCACCCATTTTTGGAAAATCAGGTATATCCGCCTTATAGAAGTGTTCTTCAAATTTTGGCGGTGAGCAATTAATCGGAGTAACGTGAATGGTGAACGTCTTTTCAACAGGTGCCAAGTCATAATCCGTTGCTATCACATTAAAAGTCAGGGACTCTGATAATTGCTCCAATAGTTTTAGCTTCAAACTATTTCTCCTAGGTCTCGGGGTCGTGGAGTCCCATTGATGTGTGACTTCTACAATTATCTTTTGTGGTTCCGACGTAGTATATATAATTTGATTGGAAAAGTCTTCACGAAAATCCCAGTCTACAGTAAATATATCTGTGTCATAATTAATAGGAACGTTTAAATCCCAAGGATATTGAATTTCAAAGGTATCCTTTGATGGATCCTCAAAGACGGGTTGTTCATTTTGGTCAATCACTTGTACAATCAATGTGTGTATGGTGCTGCTTCCATCAGCACAAATTGCTCTAAACTGTTTGTCTAAAACAAATGTGTCAGAATTTATTTTGGGATCCCTAAAGTATTCTTTGAGTGATGCGTTGAGTAGAATGTCAAGTCTTCCCGCTACTGGACGGAAGTCAAATTTTATGTATTGATTTGGAGGGCCAACTTCTTCTATATCTACAACACTGGCAGCAGACCAGAAGTTTCTAGAAGAAGAAGAGAAAGAAGAGATGTTTAAAATATAATCAGGCAATAATTCGGTAGCGATTTGAGTGACAAGTGTTAGAGCAGCTTTTCCTTTTCCTTACCCGATAATACTACCCAGTTCACTAAACTCGTTGGCTTCAACATTTAAAAAAGAGTTTTCATTATCGAATAAACAGGCTGAAAAAATAAAAAAACACCACAAATAATGTAAAGAAAATGTCGTTGAATTGTTTATAACTATTTAAAATTTGTTTCTTTTCTTACATTGTGCTGAGACAAGAAGGTGTTCTTGGGTGATGCCAAGAATGATAAAAGTGAATAAGGACAATTTTCCTAATAAATCCATCGTAAATCGTTAAAATGTGCTGTGTGCTGTAACCTCGAGCGGCCAAACTGGATTTGTACAAAGTCGAGTCAATTATTCAACCTTATAAAATCATTCGATGCAATTCAAAAAGGGTAAAGTAGATAAGAAGATAAAATTAGTAGCATTGTGTAACAAATTGACAGATAATTTTTAATACCGTATAATACCGATTAGAACACCCGCGTTGTATTTAAAAACGGCACCCCGTGACCCGCGTTCTACTTGAGACCCGCGTTCTACTCGGAACCGTGTTGTAATACTAGATATCCAGCCCTGAGACCCAGACCCGCCATGCTAAGTAATGTTGCACAGTGCCCCAAAACCCCGCGTTCTATATGAGACCCGCGTTGTA
>JAQIXO010001369.1:0-12694 GCA_034700305.1 Protaphorura armata
CAACCATGTTTCCCGTGTATTGAATATTCAACTACTCAGAATAACTGGAAGACAACCCGATCAACAAATTTCACATTTTCATTCAATTCAACAAACATTGTGCGCTGAATACATGAATCGGCTTGTCACCGGTAAACTTTCGCAGAAAACACGAATCGATATGCAAATACGTTCGACACTGTCCCACGACAGCATTTCATGCATTATTCGTGTTTCGTACTCCGCATCCGTACTCTTTTTCCTTGGTCACTGTTCAATTCTATTTCTGAGCACGTTCGATATTTGGCGTAATGGTTAACGTGTGCGTACTAAAAATATTGATACACAAGCTGATTGATTGATTATATGTTTCTGTGAATAATTCAAGACTAGTGAGTCCTGTGCACAACACAAGCCATCCCGATCAATACGTGTTGCATGTCTTACAACCACGAGTAATTGTTTCTTTGAGAACTCAGAACGTGTAGTAATTTGACAACAAAAATGAAATTTGTACGCGACTTACACCTGAATTTTTGAATGGGCTATGTATTCGTAGTATTGAACATGACCTTCGTGTTTGAAGACAATTCGTCTAATCTCACCCAATTTGGCTATTTAGGATTAGTGTCCCAACGATTTGGAGCCATTTGCATCAATAATTGCGTTAGCACTGATACTCCTAAATATTGATTTTATTGATTACTTATTCCTACAAGAAGGCAATACCGCCGGTTTTTCTCTAATTCCCTATCAGTATAAAAACCGGACTCTTGACTCGCATCTTAGCCCATAATTAGTTATTTAATATTGAGACAAATATTATTATCCACAGTAATGTATTCCGTGAAGGTCCCGGCGTCATCGAGAACAAAATTAATGGAAGCTCAATCAAAATTTATTAATTTTGCTTTTGCCGTAGGAACATGTCCATTTCACATGGACGCAGACTACATCGTGCGTCAAACTACATCAAGATTCCATATCATTCGCTATAACCTTACCAATTTTGTACTATTGTCGACAAATACAGCGGAATTCTTGAGTGTATTCTACAAATTGGCTACCGGTGGGCTCCTCTTAACAAGGGGTCGAGATATACCACCAGTGATAGAAGGATTTTGGTTATTTCTTACTTCGTGCTTCCATCTGGAGACAATCCTGTCAAGTTCAGCCATTATCAGCATGCTGAACAATTACAACAAATATCTTGAACTGTTCGAAGGTAGCGACGAACATAAATACATAGATATAGAAAATTGAAATTAAAAATTGATAACAATTACAGGAATTCCGAATGTAAAGAAATACAAAAGCTGGTATGGACCATTGGCAAAACTGTTCTGCCTTTTCTGTCTCTCAGCTGCTGTGCTTTTCGGGTTTGCAGGTATGATCAGGTGCGAGTTTCACTATTGGTCCCAAATTCTGCCCATTTGTAATGCACTCAAGGAACGTCGTTACCGCAACCTGGACTTTGACGACTTTATTCTAATTTATGTGCTCCAACCTTGGATTGCTTTTTGCAATATGGCATTGCCATTCCCATTCTTGGCAGTATTGCTCTCTATACTCTTCGCGGGTTGGGATTTGGCCACGGCATTGCAGTAAGATAAATATTCAGTTCTAACTAATTTTACTAATTCAATGTTGAGTACTCTCAAACGTAAAGAATTCTTTCAGGAAAACAGAAAAATGTGCTTTCTTTCAAGACCACACAAATTGGATGAAGCACTACAAGTGCTGTCAACTTTTGATCCAACACATGAATTGCTATATGCGTAGACTGGTTTTACCAGTTCAAATTTCAGTCCTGTCCTATCTGGTTGTTCTACAAAATTACGTATTGATTCGAACCAGTCCATCTTTCGTCACATCTTGTTGTCTGTATTTGTCCAATATGGACATCCTTTTAGTACTTCTGTTAGAATTTGGCAGGGGGTCAAAATTGTTTCAACGTTTCAAATCTGCTCTACAGAATCGGAAACTTGAAAGGATGGGGAAAGCACAGAAAAGGGACATGAGGAGTTTGGCTCAGATTCAACTCGGGATTGGATCTACTCGATACCTTGACATGGAGTCCAGCATGATTTTGTTTTGTGCTATTCAGGACTACACCATTTCACTCCTGCTTACGTTCGAGTAATACAGCCAAGTCAGATCAGATTATTCATGGACTTGTCTATTACTAAAATTCGAAAGATATGCTCATATAGTGGTATTTCTCCGTTTACGCAGAAGCACAGGGTGTCAAGCCTGTGAGTTACATTTCAGAAATTCTTGGAGTTCGCAATTATGCACAAGTTTTCATAATTTAACTTTTGTTAAAATTTTGAATCAAATTTCGAAACAATACGGTTTAGCACAATGACATTTAATCGATAATTATTCGGGCGGCAATTCCCCTTGTTGGAATAATTGACTTGTTTAGTAGTACAAATAGAACCACACTGATTGAGCTTTTGAATTGAAGTTGCAAACGAACACGCTATGGGCAGGCTCACTAGTTGTGATACACTTGAATTTGAATGTTATCTATTCACCCACTGATATGCGATGTTTGTATTGTAATTATATTGTATAACTTTGAGTTCGTATTTAAATAAAAAAAAATCCGTTTTGTATGAATTAATATAAAAAGTACACGTTAATTAGTGATATTGCACATTTTCATTCTATTGTTTATTGTCAACGTAACTCTTTAAACATTAAACAACACAGCATTTGCTGTCCCTTGAGGGAGATTTTGATTTTTGGAACCGGTTTGCGGATTTGGTTGATACTTGCGATTCCAATGTAAACATGGTCGTTGTTCCTTGGAGGAAATCACGTACCTCCATAGCACTTGGGCGAAGTGTTGAATCGATTGCAAGCATGGACTTGACCAGTGACACCTGTTAGTGAAAAGAAGATATTAAAATACCCTAATAATACTGTTATAAATTGAACTAGCCTTTTCAGGAAACTGCTTTTCAAAACCGTCAATGAATTCGAAATGTTCAACAGCTTCAATTTTTTGAATCCAAATATCCTCATCTTTTTCCAGGCTAAGGTCAGCATAAAGTTCGTAGTAAACTTTTCCTGCAGAGAATATATCCACCGATTCATCGTACGTTCTCTGGCGACGTTGTCTCTGGAAATTAAATTAACCAGACATTAATAACGATAGCGTAGATATTGTAAATTTCATACATTCTTCAAACTCACAAGTTCTGGTGCTTTATAAAATGGTGTCCCACGTCGACTTGTCATGTCAACCTTGTCAACTTGGCGCGCTAGGCCAAAATCACCCAGTTTAACTACCAAATCATTATCGTTCCCTTGCAGAAATATATTTTCTGGCTTAATGTCTCTGTGGACAATCCCATGTTCCTGTAGATGTATCAATGCTTGAGTGACTTGCAAGAAAATGAGTCCCGCCTCTTCAATCCAATTCGTCCTTGGCATATTCTTGTTAAGCCATTGCCTTAAATTCCCTCCGTCACAAAATTCCATTTGAATGAACCGAAATTTCTCTGGTCCTGGTGTAATGTAAGGGTTGGCATATCTGGACGTCTCCGATTCATACCAACAGAAATGATAACGAACGATATTTCTATGTGGAGCTAGTGACGCAAGGACAGCCGACTCTCGATCATCTTCATCCCTTTTGGATTATAAATATACCCCCTTTAAACATTAAATATCATATTTGTTCTCGTAAATTTAACCACTTCATGAACATACGACAGAAGGCCAAAGTATTTGAGAGCGTAATGACGTCCATCAGCTTTGTGACGAACGTGAAACACTTTGCCAAATCCACCTTGACCGATGGGTTCTTCCGGAATGAATTCAAAATTCACCTGAAGATACGAGTAAGGTGTTGCTTCTGCAGTCGGGGTTGTTGCAGTTAAATTCTGGTTTGCCAGAGTCCTTAAGTAGTCTCGTTTTTCTAAGATTTCAACTGTGAAAGATTTATGTTATGATACAAGAACTACATAGTATATATTTTGAAACATGTACGAATAACCAGTCTTGACTTCTTACATGCAACTTCTTCATAATAGAGTCGTACAATGTCAACACAGCGATTAAAGGTGGCAGATGCTCCGCAAGTTTTTATCCATATTTCCAATATTTTTCTCCCCAATTTCTGAACTAGATCGGCTTCGCTGCCACTGTTGTTTCCATCATCACCGAACCAGTCGTATGAGTTCCTTCGTCTTGAGTTCATACGATAACTTAACAAGTGAGCATTGAGCGCTCGTGACCATATCCTTTTCAAAATCTCCTTGTCATCAGTTGATGCTTTCTCGGTAAATGCATGCATCATTCCAGAGTCTGTTCCACCAATCCCTGTGTTCATCCATTGTGTCACATCACCAAGGTCCAAGATGTCACGGATTGCCTTCGCATGTTGATCATTCACTTTTATTAATATAAAATATTTTGCATTTATATTACACATTAAGTGTGGTTGAGACATCAAGCCGTAACATTGTCAAACCACCCGTAGAGAAAACAGTGTTGTATGGTGAAGTAAATCTTACATGGAAAGTCGTCCTTGTCGTCCAGTACCATTTCGTCTTCCAAGTGGACCGCTTCAAAATAGTAAAGCATTTTAGAGTTAACATTTTGTATGATATTATTAGTAATACCTGTGTTTTGTTCTCACTCATTTTATTTTCATCTCCTTGGTTCAAGTCGTAGTCAATTACAAATTCACACGCAGGGGAATGTTCTCGGTGTAATTGGATGGGTTCTATGACATCCTTGTCCCAATCAGTTAAGACTACTTTGCAGAATGGACACTGCATCTGTAGAATACACTTGTTTGAAAATGTTCGACAAAATTGGATGGATTCTGTATATTTACTGACATTATCATGGCTATTCCGAAATAATCCTGCCTTTGCGAAATCTCCCGGAGTAGTCGGACATGTCCATGTGGTCTTCTCACGGAGGAATGACTCCACTCGGGCATCTTTTGATCTCCTTAGCTTTACAAAATCTAATGGGATTGTTCTACTGTATCTGTTTTAAGGAATTTAACTGACGCCTTAATAACCTTTATGACATAAAGTAATCTATTATAAATGCAGCGGAACATATACCTGATCTCAAAATGTTTCCCCTGGTCTGACATGTCGACGTCTTTAAAATATGAATTCCCTGATGAAGTATTTCTGGAATGCAAAATTGTGGATGTTGTTATGTATCAAATGTTACACATCCAATGTACAAATGATTGCCATACACAGAAAATGAAGTTGCTGCGTGATTTATCTGTTCGGGAATGTTGAATTATATGGCATCATACAACTAAAACTACCGTCGACTCTAATCTTATCTATCCACTAATTTCAATGTAGTAGTAACTGGTCTATCCGGGACAAACAAACAACTATTAATACAATGAGAACTAGGTATATCTCATACAAATGTTAATTCTTGCGGTGTAATTATACCGACGAAAAGACATATGGCTATCCTCATTGCCGTGCGTCCGTAGATAACAGAACATCCCTATATTAGATTATTAGTGTGTAAAAATATCGAATGGTTTAGAAGGAAACAAAACTATTAGAGGAATTGATCAGTATTGGTGTTTAGATTAAGTTTATATATGACTGAATGAATGATTTTGAAATAATTAGATGGGAAATTGGACTAATTTGATCTTAACAATGACCATTGCTGCACGTTTTTATTGTAGTTTCAACTATTTTATTTCAGTTGAAGGTTTGGTGAGTCGTTTTCTGGTATGTAGTCATGCTTATCAAATCTCTTCTATCGGTTTCATTTGGAATAGTATTCATTAATTGTGGAATAAGAATGCAAACAATCTCCCTTTGCAATTATTAGTACATGGTAGGTTATTAATTTATTCAATCAACAATTAGAATAAATTACATCTATAGTCTGCATCTACATCTCACACCAAGACTTCCTTATTGAAATATTTGCACTTTTAATCTCTCGTGGACGGGGAACTTTAGTGTTCCCCAAAAAAAACAAAAAAAAATCTATAGTCTGAACAACCAATTAAAGATATTAACAGTACACACGTACATTAATATTCGCCTTTTAAAATCTCACAAGGAAACTCCTGATTTGAAAAGGTTTAAAATTCACAGCAAACGTATTCCCAGTATTTGGGACTGATCGAATCACATCTTCCAATCCCGTGCACTCATCCACGGATGTGATGGGGAATCCAATTCCAACACTCCATTCCATTGCAGGAAAATTCATTCATTAATTCAAATTATATTAATCATAAATCATAATCATAATTTATTTTTACGTGATGTCTGCTTCTCCACCCCAAGACTCGTAGAGTCGGACACAAATGGTCCTTCGCTCTTCAGCTGCAACTTTACAAGCTTCAACGATCACAGCTGGGTTGTTCGTCGTCACCCAATTGGCTGGAATGCTGGAAACAATTAATTACAATATTTATTTTTTTAATTAATATAAAATAATTATTTAAAACAGATGTCTTACCTTGCCCCCGCAAGATCTGTAGCGAGCAGTGGGATATTGTTCGCGCTCAAGAAATTTAGTTCGTAAGAACGCCGAGTGACGTCACTCTCTTGGAAAGTTCCTATAAATAAAATTAAAATTTCATTCATGAAATTAGTGTAATTTCTTTACGGTCCATCCGGTCACGACACAGTACCTTCATGTGGCAAGACCGCGTAGTAAATAAAATGTTTGTGTATGTCACAATTAGCATCTGGATTTTTGGGAGCTCTGAGGAGTGACATCTTGACAATATTGTCCCGAACATGCCAGCCATACTTGCTGTCCGTAAAGAAGGTCACACCCTTGTCCGCTTGTGATATATCCATCCATCTGTAAAACGCAAATGAATTTTTTTTACAGCGAGTGTATATATTTTGACCCACCCTGTAATGCTAAAATATTTTGTAGTCCTACTTGTGACCACAGACTTCAAACTTGGCCATGTCCCAAGACGTGTTGATGTGAGTAGGGCGTTTGACATGGCCATATTGGATTTCATACGTTGCGTCACGTGATAAAATATCCACAGGGAATTCCACCTTTGAAATATTATACTTTGTAGTAAAAAAAATGTTAAACTTCGGTTAATATTAAAATTACCTTTAAAAATTTATGTGACTCTTTCCAGTCCACAATCAAATAGTACTCAATCATTGGTGACTCCGCCCTCATCACTGTATATCTCGTAAACGTACTCTCATTTCCAAATGTTCCAGTCCACTTGTAACACCTGTCTCATGGATTTGAACATTTTAGGCATAAATTTATATTTTGTTATTTTTTCTCAGATTGCCCCAATAATTTGCAACTGACCCAACAATAGGCCCAGTTGTGGCTATGGGTTCAAAAGCTCCCTCTGTGATAAAATCGGGCACATATCTCGTCTCCAAATGGTAGTCCATGACATCCCATGCGTCCCAAAACAACGGGACATCATCATACATGTAAAGCATTCCTGGTTGAGTGTCCGTACCCAACCGGTCGTTATACACGGCCTGTTCTCCATTCGCCCCAACCAAAAACAATTTCTCTACGGGGCGACCAGTCAAAGAAACCTCTAGGCGGATCTTCCCATTTTTGAACTCGCCGACTCCAGCCGTAGCTTAAAAATAAAAATTAAATGGCTGCAAATACAGTGTGGTTCATAAAACTATTAAATCACGAGATAAACATTTTGTAACCTTACCTGTATAAGTAATCCCTACAGTAGGTTGTAATGGACTAAAGGATGAGTACCCAGAAGCCCTGAGTTCCACCAAAGCCGCCCCGAACCTATTGGGTACCCTGTACCTCCCTTGAACCTGATCTTCAAACTCATCAGCTTCCAAGGTGACCCCTTGGATATTTGTGCCCGTCGGTGGGTCTGCGCCATCTGGTTTTATGAACACAACTGTTCTAACAGGCCATGGCAAAGGGTTGAATAGGACGTGATTGCCTCCAGTGTTTAAGATGGCGTTGTCGTAGGACACTCGAAGGGCCATGAGGGCTGTGAAGATATCTCTGTAGATTTTATGGGCGTCGATGGACACCAATTCAATGCAAGAGCCAGGGAGAACGTCGTGAAATTGATTCAGAAGGAAATTCTTCCAGTTCGCATCAATTGTCACCATATCACTGAAAATTTTAGATTTTGTTATCTACAGAGTTTTCCCAAAGGGTTGAACCCCCAACATTTTAAACTAAAATTCTTACATGACCAATTCGGCCTCTGTCAATTTTCCAGACGTGTAAGCGATACACATTAAAAGTTCTACCTCACGGAATAAAAATTCACACTTCCGATTGTACCATTTGATTCTGGCCTGAAGAAAAAAGTAATTAATCAATTAAATTAATTAATTACCCAGAAAATTAATCGAACTCACCTGAGACGTGTACGTGGCGTTGTGCAATTCCAAATAAAGCTCACCAGACCATTTGTAAAATTTACTCTGTTCTTGTGCCAATCTCTCGAAGAAAGTGTCCGGTGTGGCCATTTCAATTCTGGTCAATTAAAAATTAGTGTCAATTAATTCCAATAATTTATATTGTGTTTTTGGAACACCCTGTAATGTACACTCACTTGGGTATTCCATCCACATCTTTGTAACGTCTGAGTCTGTCAAGCATTGTCCGTGTGGGTCCACCACCACCATCTCCATAACCCACCAAATAAATTCCAACATTGGATCTTCCTTTGTCCAATGAATTATTTTGTGAGTACACGAGCTCTTGGGCTCTAAAGATTTTAGTTTACCGATTAATTAAATAATCAAATATTGTAATTAATTAATCATAATATCATTAATTAATTTCAAACTTACGTGACTCGCATGTTGTAAGTGTCACCTGGCGGGAAATGTACCAAAACTTGTGTTCCGTCAATTCCTATGTATGTGACGGTGCATGAATAAAAATACTTTTAGAATATTTTTAAAATGAATTGATCAAAAATTAATTAATATTAAATTACCCTCCCAAAAGAAATTATGGTTAGGGAATTTGTTGACCAAACTCCAAGACATTTTTTGAGTCAAGAATCGTTGAATGCCCACGTGCTGGTGATTAAAATAAAATGATTGGCTATTAATTAAAACACAACATCTTCATACGGATGGAACGAAAAAACACCTGAATCATTTGTGGGATTTGGGCAGAATATCCAAACGTATCTGGAAGCCAAAATTCCCGGCAAGTAATTCCGAATTCTCTTCGGAAAAATTGTTGTCCATAAAAGTACTGTCGCATGAAACTTTCACCGCTGAAAAAAAAATTTCCAAAATTTTGAAAATTCTTAAGCGCGGCTGAAATATGGTAAAATCCATTAAAATAATATTACCTAGGAATATTTCCATCCATTTCGACCCAACATCCACCGACGGGTACAAATTGACCCAAGTCAACGTACCTTTTGATCTCATCAAATAATTTTGGGTACCATTGTTTGACCCAAGCGAATTGTTGTGCCTAAAAATGTGTAATAAATTGAATACGTACATTACAGGTATGGGAATAATTGCAGTGTTAATTTTTTACCTGTGAGCACACAAAAATATACTCTGGGTACTCTTTCATGAGTCCAATCTGTGCTGAGAAAGACCTCGCACACTTTCGAATCGTTTCATCATACGGCCAAAGCCACGCCGTGTCAATGTGACAATTTCCCATCGCCATTAAATTGTGGACTTTTTGTCCATTCCCTTGTGCAAAAAATTCATCTGCAATTTTACCGGCTTCCCTGTGTTTTCAACAGTACATGCAGTTTTTAAAATTTTAGTCTAAATAATTTTTCATGCAAGGTAAAAGTTTTTTTTTAATTAATTGAATTATTTGATTGACTGACTCTGTTTTATTTCTTCGAAGTAAATTGACCATTTCATTGGCTGCAAACATGGCTTGGTATCCCTTGTGATCATTCGTCAATTCATTGGCAATGGAATTTAGGACTTCAAGGTCTGTGTAGAGTTTGAACACGTCTCGTCGGAATACAGCGATGTCTACGGCTTTCAAAGTGTACTCTTTCATCATATCCGGTGGGTCTTTTTTTAGAAAACGAACAATAACATTTAGAATTTGGTTAATTTGAGATAATTAATTAATTGAGTTTAATTAATTAATTAATTAATTAAAAAAAATTAATTACCAATTTCACTGTTCTCCTGATCATCCCCAAACCCAAACATCCCATTACATGCCATTTCTACGTAATAAGTCAATGGACCAATCGCAATGGTCCATGCATAAGAAATCACAAATTCTTCACGGATTCCTCCGGGTGAGATCCCCTGAACAAAATCGTTTTTTTAAAAATGTCTCTGTAATCGCTTGGATTGACTAGGATTTGAACCCGAGACCTCATTCATGGAATTGAAATCATACATACCTGGAGGACATTCCCCTCCGTGTCCCAAATACAAGCCTCTGACCCTGAGTCCCATCTCAAATGCACTTCTTGTCCAACCCAGGTGTCTGGAACATTTATTTCAATCTGACAAAATTTTATGAAATGAAAAAAAAATATTTTTTTAATTAAAATAAAATTATGTACAAAAATGCGAATTAGAAATGTTCTGTAATTTGTGAACCTTAAACCAGTGGGTCGTGAACAAAGGACCGAATTTGTTTCCAATTTGAGTGGGTCCAAAAGTCCCTTCTCGGATGACTCGATCAAAAGGCCATTCTTGCCATGTTCCATGGGGACCCAGGATAGGAAAATGAGTGATATCTATTTACGTGTGAATAATTATTGTTGATTTTTGACAATTTGATTGTGTTCATTTACTGTTTCTATTAAAAATTTACCTGTGAGTGGTGCTGATTCTCCATACAGTTGACTGGAATAATTAACATTTTTGAAAAGGCCAGACTTTGCAATGAATCCTCCAATCCGCCCTATCGTTGTAGTCCGATTTTTATGAATCGGGGCTGTGGTGGCCATTTTTAATTGTCTTTAAATAACAACCAGTTATTTTTCTAGTTCAAAATACAAATCACAACTAAAATGAGGGGATGTCTGAAATGGCACTTATAAAATCACAAAAAGTTCTACGGACTAAATGGCATTACCATATTGGTTTGAATTCTTCATAGCTCTGTACTCTGGAGCTCATTAACCTCAGTCAACAGGATTAAGGTATTTTCAGTGTAATATAATTGTTTTTTAGTATGGATTAGAAAATACGCCCCATTCCGCATTATTAACACAGGTAGAAAAATTATCAGTGGATTTTTGGCTTAATGAAATACTAAAAGTTTCCACTCAATTTGTGTGCAGAACGCAGAGTGTACGTGTGTACATACTCGTACAATGTGTACGATATAAATAATTAAGCTTTATGTAATTCGTATGACACACGCACGATTTGTGATAAAGTAAATGTAGAGAGCAATTACCACAAATTACGCCTACGGATTTCTAGACTGAGGATTGATTTCAAATTCATTATTATTATTGTTTACATGAATTATTATGTGGAATCAAATTATTAATTTATTCCACATTATCATGTTTCTATATTCTATGTGTTCGTTGTTTGTGCCAAATGTCATCACATCTAGCATCTGCATAATTTTACTCAACGAGGACAAAGCGTATGCTACTGATTTCAGTATCATTTATGAATTAATTAATAAGGTTTTTCCTTAAGAAATTGGCGAGGAGTTAAGATTAGGATTGTGAGCGCTTTAAGCGCTCGAGAATAATCTCAAGAATATTCTCGGAGCGCTTAATTGTCCGCTCGAATTTACGCTCCCGCGGTAACTCATGACTACAAGTGTAAGCAAACTTATGCCCTTCAATTTTATGCAAGCAAGGATTCAATTGGGGATCAGGGAATACAGTCAGGTCAGGTCTAAAGTAGACTTCTCAACGTTGTGACTTGTATATACACAACTGGTCATATCGATAAGCATTCTTATTCACAGAATGGGGACAGAGAGCATTTTAAAAATACTCAGTTCGGGGCCCCTTCCGTCATATGTATTTGCGCCATCTCGTAAAATACCTGAAGGGATTTCTCAAACTCGGTCGACCCGGATTTGATGAGCTAACTAATATTTAGTTCTTAATCTAATGTCTACGCCAAGAATTCAATCAACTCTTCAAAAGGAATTCAAAATTTCTAATAATTTTTCAGGAGTCATTGTGCTAACCACGGGTTACGAGAAATATTGGAAATTTTCTAAAGAATTTATATCTGACTTTATTGACAAGATGAGGCAATTAGCAGCTCATGAGATTGACAATACGTTGTGGTGGCATTCAGATACGTTGGGTCTTATGCAAGCGACGGGCAGGAATACTTTGGAATGCGAAGTTCAACTCACTCAGACGCACAGCCTCTAACAATTAGATCCAATTTGGTCGGAATTTTTTATGCCGCAATATTTCTCCATTTTGTTGGCATCTAATTTTGATATGGGGAGAGATGGATGGACTTATGTGCTGTTGAGACCGGTTGAACGATGTCTCTATTCGTATAAGATAAATTGACAATTCAGGCTCAAGGGAGTACAATTTCACGATTTTTTATTTCAAAGCTCTTTTATTAACATTCAAAAGCACATTTCCAATGCCCAATTGGGCGCGCACACCAAAAGCAGCCTAAGTTATTTAGTAGTGTTGATATAAGTTATTAGTGCCTCCTAAACTAACAAGTAAACCTATTTCGATGGTAAACGCCAAATGACCCAACAACCGATCAGAACGGTCCAACCGGGTCTCCTGACC
>JAQIXO010001370.1:0-12693 GCA_034700305.1 Protaphorura armata
AAAGGAGCAATATAAACAGTATATTGATCAGAGCAGTTTTTAAGTTACTGCGCTTTAATGTATATACGACTGTGAGGTTGTCGTGTGAGAAGCACGGGTGGGGACGGACAGACAGACAGACAGACACTCAAGGGGATTTTATAAGCCCTCACGGGACTGTGTCCCACGGGCTAATAATGGAGAGACACGCGGAAGGTACAGAACATTTAATTTGAATATGGCGTGTGTGGTTTTTACATATTTATTTTTTAATGTCCTAAAGCGATATGGACTACGAGTCCAGAAGTTAAATAATACAGTAGAATTCTGGCGTTAGAAAAATCTATAGAATAGAATAGTATCGTATTCTTAAGAAATTGAACCCCACAAAAATCATGTCATTTGAAGGGCAATCGGTTAAATTTTTCAGGTAAGCCCACATGTAAAAATCATTTATAAAGAATAACTGGTATTATGACTATGACCTACAAGAATCTGAATACCCAACAATATACTCTGTATTCGCCAGGACAAATTTAATGTTTTGCGGTGCGACACGGTAGTTTCAACTGATGAAGATATATTCTGGTTATCCTAAGAAAACTAGGTACTGTATTCAAATATGGCATGTGAAGTAATATATTTAATAGTGTAGATGTTTTAGACTGAATATACCCTAATAAAGATATAATAAAGAGTGAGGGCCAGGCAGTCAACTATGTGCACGATGTTTAGAATTTTCAATTGTGATAGTTGTCCTCCTATTTTGGACATAAATGACGACATAATACGACTCGGTTCGACATTTCGTGACTTCGTTATACTTCAGTTCATGTAAAACTAAGGACGCTTAGATTTCATTTGAGAATTGAGTGATGAAACATGTCAATCGCACATCTTACGGAATAATCCCTCAGGATATCTCAGGTTTCTGTTTAATCCCATGGCCATCATCTGAAATATCATGATTTATTCAAGGAGCAAACACTGCCTCCAAAAAATTATGTTTACTCTCAGCACTCAAGATTCAATACACGTACGGCTTCAGCTGAGGTAGCTATCGCTGTGTCGAGTCGAATTTGTCCTTGACTCGTGGAGTTTGAACTGTTAGTTTGTAAAGTACTTATAAGTACTTTTTTTGATCAATGCGTCACACTTCTAATTCTGTTCTTGGAAAACCAGTTACCTGAAAGTTGCAACCAAGATGAAGACAATTCTTTTCAATTTTCTCGTCATTCTATCAGTCTTAATTCAGTTTTCATTCACCAAATCCATTTCCAATCAAATTCTAACATTGTTTCGGACCATTGAATCCTGTCATTTGAAAATTGTTGGTGGAAAGGAATCATACACAAATTCATACAGCGAAGAGGCAGAAGAGTATCTGAGAGTCATACGGCAAAGCTTGAGACCTGTTGTATTCTACGATGCATTGGAGAAGGCTATATCATCTAATCTTCGGAGATGGAACCTACCTCAGTACTACAGTGAACCCATTCCAATTGACTCAAATACGAAGTACACAGACTGTCGTGTACAAATTATTTTTGTCCCGAACACTCCAAACACCAAAGTGATGGAAAAACTAATTGGGACTGATGTGATGTTCAACAGGATCTCCGACCTCACAATTTTGGTTACAAATGAGAATTTGCAAAAAGACGTGAGGGTATCTCTTGCTCTGACAGCGCACGATTGGTATGGGTTTCTCGGAACCATTATTGAATTATACGATGGAGTTGACATAAATTTGGTTTGTTTACTCTGTGAAGGCGGCACGTTGAAGAGAATAGGAGTAAAGTATAATTTTGCTAGTGTGAGTGATCTTGAAAGATTGTGGTACGCTGAACTTAAGGACAGGAGAGGAATTCCGGTTTTTTCATATTTGGAGCCATCCGTTGCGAAATACAGACTTCAGAAATCATGCAAACCGACGATCATGTTTACGCCGTCTCAACCCAATGTCAAAGTTGAACGGTGGCTGCGATTTCTCAAACGTTTGATCTTAATCGACGAATATGAATGCACACGTTTAGAAATAATGAGAAAATTTAACTTGACCTATGTGGGATACAATGAAGCACACGTCAGCAATAAATACGGAGCAATTGATGTAGGAAATGTACTTGGCGAGAACACAGCTCTCGGAACTAAATATGGCTACTCCAGTACTCTCACAGTTCCTATTTTACCGTACCATCTGGTAGTCTTTGCGTCTAAGCGTTATATTTCAGACAATAATATAAACGCGTTGTATAAATCAATGGATATCCGAACTTGGGTGTTTACTTCGCTATCATTGGTGGCAGTATGCTTTGCATTATTTTTATTTCGGAACAACAAGTTCTTAATTGGCGGACCAAATCCTAATGTCAGTTTGGTTTGTGTGTTTGGCACACTGTTGTGTCAGGGTATCTCAATATCTAACTCAATTAAATCACAAGTAAAGCTTTTGTTTGTTACTTGGATTCTAGTGGCAATTGTGATCACAAATGGATACGCAGGAGTTCTAACATCCCTTTCAACTAAACCTGTATTGCTCTCATACCCTAAGAATCTTCGTGAACTTGCACAAACTGATTTGCAAATTGTGAGTGTTTCCTTTACAGTTGATGAAAATGGGAGACGATTGCCGGATAAGCCTGTTATGTATGGAGACTCCTCATGTGTGCATTGTCAAAAAGGAATAAATAACACCGCTTATGTGATGAATACAGCAGGGTTTCGAGTCTCAATCACAAAGAGTCAACCTGTGGCAACCACTTCAGGCAACAAGAGCTTCTCAAAAAATTTTGCAATTATTAGTAGCGAAGAATGGTATCACGATGAAGAATATGTTAAAGTTCTACTGAATAATGTTACACAATTAGTTCACACTGGTCCCGTTGAAGAATTTGTATATTTTCGTCATTTCTCAGTCTCAGCGGGCTACATATACAAACTGGTTAAAACTTCTTTCCGTGGAATAACGGAATCAGGTTTGTGGGGAAAGTGGGAAGATATATACGAAATGACGAATAGACTACAAGCCAGATCGTTTGGCAAATACACTAAAGTACTTCCGGAAGTCGCTCCAGTATGGCCTATGCCATCTGCATTGGAGGAATCTAACCCAGAGCCTAAACCTATGAACATGGATTATCTGAGAATTCCTCTCACTGTGTTTGCAATTTGCCTAGGAATCTCATGTTTAGTAATCCAATTGGAAATATTAGAAGCCTCAACTATTATGACTGGTTATTCACGTGTGACGTTAAAAATGTTGTGGAAGGCCATCATCAGATTTTTCAAAACGAGCATACCAAAGCAGGTTGTCACCACAAATGGCCCAATGTTCACACATGTAGACCAGACATACTTACACCAAGTTCGGAGTGCGCCTTTGCGAAATAAGCAGGCAACCAAATCCACCCAACACAAGATTCACTCTGCACGTGCAATTGCAAGTACGTCTCATCCGATTCAAGTGACAACACAGATCAGAATTGAAAGGAAATAAAACTGCAATCAGAATTTGTTTAATTACATTGAAATGGTAGGGATTTAATAATTCCCTTCCAACTTGACTGTGGTAGGGAGTAGGGAATGCAATTTGCTATGTCCTTGAAAGGAAATGCATTTTTAAAATTTATCAACTCTCATGTACTAATGAATGACAGGTGGAAGGTACGGACACTTTCCTGTTGTTCTCAAATATCCTAGGTATGTATTTTATTTGAAAATGCCATGTGTAGTTTGTATGTATAATTAATATTGGTAATAATCGTTTCAGACTACATTCTCAAATACTTAGAGTGATACCTAACTAAAATAATCATCTGGTAAACGGAAAGACTACAAGTTTAAAAATTAAATATTTCAGCGTAATTCTGGAGGAAAGAAAATTAAATTTTATTGTTTGACAACAAAAGTTTCAAATATCCGATTAATTCATTAAATTCCATACAATTTTGCAGGGATGGCAATCGGAATCGGAATCGGAATCGGAATCGGTATTCGAAAATAATCGGTATTTTTAGAGAATTGGAATTCGAATCCGAATTGGAATTTTAATTTTAATCGGAATCGGAAAAATCGGAATCCGAATTTTCTAGAATTCGAATTAGAATTCGAATCGCAATCGGAATTTAGAAAAAATTAGAATCAGAATTAGAATTCGAATTAATTTTTCCGATTCCGATGAATCGGAATCGGAAAAATCGCGCATGGAATTTTGAACGAGCGTGGAATAAATGTGCTTAAATTTCATTCTTTTCATAGACAGACTATTCTGAGAATTTGATCTGCTTTTGTGAACTTTTCATCACTAGTTTAGGAATTCGTATTAACAAAATTAAAATTAGATAAAATTGTGGCGCCAGAGGGTATTTTCTTTTGCATTATTACGCCAAAAATTGTAATTAGTAGTTTTTTTTTCTTTTTGTGGAATCCGAATCGGAATCGGAATTCGATTTTTTTTAAAACATTTTAATCCGAAAAACGGAATCGGAGTTTTATAGAATTCGAATTGGAATTTGAATCGGAATCCGAATTTGTCATAATCGGAATTCAAAATTAGAATCGGAAAAAATTAATTGGAAAAAGAATTAGAATCGGAATCGGAAAAAAAATTCCGATTGCCATCCCTGCAATTTTGAGACAAAATTCGTGGTCTGCTTTACCAAAGAATCAAATTTATAACACTATTAATAACAAAATTTATGATGTGAGGAAGCAAAGCACAATTGGATTCAAACCAAGGACCAATACACCATACCATTGGCTTGACAGATTTAAAGAATTTCTTATCCAATTTGGTAGGGAATTGATCCAATTTTTTGAATGAATTTGGATATACCATAGAACTATCCATAAATGATTGTGATTTGTAACATAAAATAGTAAGCAAATATAAACACATTGAAAGAGTTGCTCCAGAAAAAATGAGGACAGTGCTTGCGAGTACTTTCCATAAAGCAATAAATGCGTATAAACTACTGATCAATGCAACTAAACACCCCAAAAAACAAATCGGTATAGCTTTATACAATAGTTCATGTACATGTCGGAACATGATATGATGACTTCTGAAGATAACTCGTAGTTTCCGCTTCATCACAACTGGTGTCCTTGAATTAGAACTGTAAAATAAAAAATAATTTTTATGTCAATATGAAATTTACTGTCAAATACTATAAAGACTATAGTTTATTTATGATTAGCTACACAGCAACAGCTATCAATACAAGTAATAATCAGTGAACACAGAAACCTTATTCAGTTTACAGTCACATAGATTTTAAGCCATCACACGAAGACACAGTTTAGAGTGAATTATCTCTGTCGGTTAGAGGCGATTCAATTCGCTCAATTGCTCAAGAAACTATTTTACTATTTACTATACTATTTTACTATTGACTATTTTGATCGGGCTTTGGAACCCCAGGACAATTTTCATTTTTTTATCATTTACTTATAGCATGAACGGTATTAAAAAATCAGCATACCATGCGTTTCTCTCCAACCAATAAGTTGTACAATTGATGTATATGTAGACCATTAGGCTCAATGTTACGATGATCAGTGCCTCCGTCGCTGCATGACAAGTCACTACAATTGAGAACACAAGATCTGAGCCAGGGTAGACGAATACTTTACTTATCCATGCAATCTTCCAATTTAAACTTAAAACAAAATAAGTCCCAGGCCCCGTTGTAAAAATCATTAGTAGGGCCAATCCAAGAAGTACTTTTGCAAATTTTTCAGCACCAGAATTCACCAGGACGTGTTCCTTCTTCTTGTTCACGTGGAATGTCACTAGATATCAAAAAAATGGATAACAATTAATTAACGAAGAAAATATGAAACAGGTTCCAGTTTTTTTTATGTATAATTAAAAAACGAACCCAATTTTTCATTGAAGAGTAGGATTCCATTCCATATGACAAAAAAGTCCGTGTTTGAGAAGAAAATGATGAGTAATGCGTAGGTCGTAGTGACAACTGTGATCATAAATGTTCCAATTAAAATATCTCCAGCTGTCACTTGAAGAAATACCAATGTCACTGTCGAATATATGATGACCAATAGTCGGACAATCAATAAAAGCTTAAAAGCAATTCTGTGACACCAAGGATGACCCACATTTGATTTTAATTCTTTCATTCGTCTTTTGTTTTTGTCCCACTTCCAAGGCGCAAGTCCTATCATGAAATCCATTGTCAGAAGATAATTCAAAATTCGAAATATTTTCTTGGAAATCATAATCAAATATATTTAAAATGATTCAGGTAAAGTAATACGGGTAAGAAATTCGAATATATACTTGTGGTTCAACTGGTACCTCAGAAGTGACAATTAGATAAAAAAAAATTGACACTTCGCAATGCCAAGGACAATTAAATAATTTAAACTGTCCGTGACAGATGATAATGTTTGTGAATTTCATAACGATAAAAATATTTAATTATGAAGGAAGACCAAAATGAAAAGGAAGGTATTACATGCATCAAAGATACTTCTGGTTGTGCTAAAATGAAGCTTCCTTTCAAAATGGCATGCACGTGTTCCTTTAAAATTAGGGATCAAAACGGCGTTAATAGGAATAGAATTGCTTGGAATAGATTGGACGACACAATTGAAATAATCCTGTGGAATAACTATACATACATATGTCTGCATGCACACACCGTACATTTCTAAATTAATCAAAAGTGTACATTGGAGCTTGATAGTGATAGTGATAGTCATTTGTATTTATTTTTAATTGTTGTTCATCATTTTTGTTCTAGAAGATGTTAAATAAAACAAGTACTAGAAAATGAAGTAAGTAGTTGTCTCGCTATATACTGAAACAAAAATGAGTGTTTAAGATGAGTACTGATATTGGACACGCAAAACAAAATTCAACCGTCTTAAATATTATACACAGAGTGTTAATTTTGTAGCAAACAAGTAGTAATTTTGACAGAAATCTCACAGGAATAGTGTGCTTATTTCTTATAGGAGTAACTGATGCTTTATAATATGACAAGAACTGACTAATAAAATATTCCTATTTCTGTAGATTAGTTTTGCTTAATAAATAATTGCATTTTTAAGCATGTGTGTAAGGGTGATAATAGCATCATACATTTTGTCATTACCGTGACCAAATAATCAAATTAATAACATTATTAATCACAAAATTTATAAGGAAAAGAAACAAGGAGCGGTTGAATTCAAGCCATGGACCAATACACCATACAATTGGTTGGACAGATTTGAAAAATTTCTTATCCAATTTTGAGTAGAATTCATCCAATCTTTGAAACGAGTTTGGATAGACCATGGAACTGTCTGTAAATGATTGTGTATTGTGACAAGTGATTGCAAGAAGATACGAAGTGCCTGCAATGGTAGCTGCGCAGAAGATTAATGTAATGATGTCTAACACTCCCCTTAGCGCAATGAAGGCGTACGTACAACTAATTAATACAATCGTACATCCGGAGAAACAAATCGGCAAGGATTCATATAATAATGCATGTACATGTCGGTACATAATGTAGTGAGCTCTGAAATGAACTCGTAGTTTCTCTTTCATCCCACCAGGTGCACTGCAATTTAATAATTTAACAAGTACGTCATTACATAATTAGTGCGCGTTTTGAACACTAACACGGGTTCACTAGTTATTAAAAAATCCATACCGTGAGTTCCGCTCGAGCCAAGCAATTGTACAATTGCCGTATATGTTTAGGACGAGTAGCACCGTCAAGACAATCACTGCATCTATTACTGCATGACAAGTCACCAAAATTGACCATAGTAGATTTGAACAGGGGAAATTGATGACTCGAGTTATCCAGGTAATCTTCAAATTCAAACTCAGAAAAAAATGTGTCGCAGGGCCTACAGAGAATATTATTAGAAAGGCCAATACAAAAACTATTTTGACAAATATTTCAGTAGAATCCACCGGTACGTCCTTCTTCATTCCATGGAATTTCACTGCGAATTAAAATGTGGAGTTACAGAAAATACGTATAAAATATACTTAAACGTACATAAAAATTTAAAAGACCAACTCAGTTTTTTGTTGAAGACGAGGATTCCATTCGAAATGACCATAAAGTCCGTGTTTGAGAAGAAAATAATTAGTAAGGCATACGTCGTGCTGACTATTGTAATTATAACTGTTCCAATAAAAACGTCTTCATATGACACTTGAAGAAATAACAAAGTAAGTGTGAAATAGATGACAATAAGCACTCGGTAATACAGACAAAAGCGAAACACACTTCTGTAACGCCAGAGATCTAATTTTGACGTGAATTCCTTCATTTGCCTTTCTACTCTATCCCACTAATCCCACTTCCATGGCACAAATCCTATGAAAGTGACCAAAGTCAAAAGATAATTCAAAGTTTCAAATGTTTTCTCAGAAATCATGGTCGAAGAATTAAAAAGAATGATAAATTCCAATACAACTTTAGTTAAAGTTAAACGGTTCTCTCTGGCCAAGAAATACAACGGTAATGACAGCACCCTTTTAAATTTGACCCCTAAAAGGTTTTGTAACTACAAAAGAGGACAGATTAAAGTAAGATATGGTTTTGGTAGATGGAAAGTAAAATAGCTCAAAAGAACAACCTACTTTACTTGAATGTAGGATGTGTAGTTTGAATTGATTAATATCAAAAACTGTTTCAGACTAAAATTTTGAATAGACTAGGCGATACCTAAAAAAATAATCACGTTGTATAATGTATACCATTCGGTACTGTCGTCACACATAAAAAAACACAGTTCTGAATTTGTTCAAAGTGATATAGATGGAAACATGATACAGACACTCATTTATATTGATTTCTAATTCCTCAACATATTTGTTTTTGGAGATTGAGAACGAAGATAACACCCTTCCTATTTTAAAATGCTGCCTTTATTGTGTATGTATTATACAAAATTGGCATTTTGTATAATACTTCGTGTAAAACATTATAAATTCCAAGCCTGTGCTATGAGTTAGGGTACATGCCTAGGAGTTTTTAAAGCAGTCTGAAATTATCGATATAATAATTCGTTTAGTACATACATGAAATCCAATATCGTTGTCCTATAGAAAATTGATAGTGATGGCTTATGGCTTGCTTAAAGAACCATGTGATATTTTAGTCGGCAAACACCGCACACTTATGAATTATTCCAAAGTGTACACAGGAACTTGATTGCGTCGTCCATTTGTATCAAATTTTATTTCCTTGACGGCGCATTAAAAATTGAAACATGTGACGCAAATTTGTCCTGGCTTTTTCCTCGGACATTCTCACAGTACGGATATGTACAGAGTGACTTAAAACTAACGTAGTCCATCGTACTACATTAGTTTTTTAAGTAACTTTAGAAAGGGTATTTAATTATGTATAGCAGGATGGAAAGTTTAAGAATTCTTTCGGGTTAAATGTTAATGTTAAAGGTTTCAGACTGAATTTAGTAATTGTGATGGCTACTAAATCAATCATGCGGTCTGGCACACGTCGTAAAGCAATGAATTATTGGAAAGCTTACGTTACAAGTACTAGTATATACTAGTGCTGTTCTAGTCCTCTAGGCTTCGGATTTTCGGTTATCATACTTGTAGAGAACTGGAAAGCTAAATGTACCCGTCTGCGTCTGTCTACTCCAAAAAAAATTTAATGGAAATCAAATGGACTCTTAATCCCAGGAGTACTCACTCTATGATGAACATTATTTTTAATGAACAAAGATTATGACTCAGCGGAAGAAATTATAGTGAGGTTTAATCGAACTCATCCAAATTTAAGTGAATGTTAGTCTCCTGATTCTGCAACAGTTTTCAAAATCCTATATATAATACACTAAATATGTTTGTTTCATATGTCAGTGTTATGAGGATAAAATTCAAGAATTACATACTATTTAGAAAGATTCCAATTGTTTCATGAAAATTTCACTTCCGGACACTTCACTGATTTTAGATTCTATTTATTTTTACTACAGCCTTAATTTCTTATATAATTAAAGTTTAGTTAGTACATAATTGAAACATCGCTCCGTAAGTCAAGGCTAAATATCCAATTTTGAGACAAAATCATTTTCTTTACCGTGTCCAAAGGATAAAATTAATAACACTGTCAATAACCAAATTAACGATGAGTGGTAACAACCGACAATTGATTTCAAACCAACAGCCTATACGCCATACCATTGGCTTAAATGATTTAAAGAATTTTCTATCCAATTTTGAATAGTACTTGTCCAATCTTTGGAATGAATTTCGGTAGACCATGGAACTGTCCGTAAATACTTGTGCTTTGTGACAAGCAATTGTAATCAGATACGAAGTCACTGCAATCGTTGCGCTGCAAAAGAATAATGTAATAATGTCCAGAACATTCCAAAATGCAATAAATGCGTACGCACAACTAATCAATGCAACAATACATCTGAAAGCTCCTTTAGCTCTCTTGGAATAAACTCGGAAGTTTATTCCCTAAATGATTGAATAGCAAAAAAAGGACTGGTTGTGTTAAACGATGGTGGTTTTATTCAACACGACTCTACAGGTGTAATAAGAGTTCCGACTCAATCGGATGGTAAAGAATGAGTGTCTGATGGTGAAGCCATGTAATATTCGCGAGTCTGAAATGGAGTGAGTGGAAATCTGCCAGCCTCTCTCTGGTTCTGTTTACCTTCACGCTCTCACGCATAAAACAATCGAAATCCTTGTACGATTTCTCTTTTTCGTCAGAATGACGCAATGCGTTAGAAATCTCTTTGCTTTGCTGACCCACTTCCTTGATAAGGGAGGTCATTTTCTTCACAAGGGAAGAAATTGACCTCACAACATCCCAAAAAACAAATCGGTGTAGAATTATACACTAGTTCATCCACATATCTGAACATAACATGATGAGCTCTGAAGATAACTCTTAGTTTCCGTTTTATCACAACAAGTGTCCTTGACGTAAAACTGTAACATAAATGAAATAAAAATCAAGCAATAAATTTCGTTCCAAAATTAATTTTAAAATTTAGTCTGTACGGATTCTCATTTTTAATGTAACCCGGGTTCACTAGTTAATAAAAATTTACGTATATATTTATATATACCATGCGTTTCGCTCCAGCCAAGAAGTTGTAGAATTATCGTATATGTAGGCAATTGTTAGAGTTATTGTTGCGATTATCAATACATCTGTGGCTGCATGACAAGAAACTACAATCGAGAATATTAGATTTGAGCCAGGGTAAATAAATACTTGACTTATCCATGCGATCTTCAAATCTGAAGTCAAAATAAAATATGCAGGGCCCGTGAGAAATATAATTAGGAGAGACAATCCAAAAAGTATTTTTGCAAATATTTCAGTATAGTCTACCACGACGAATCTCTTTCTCTTCACAAGGAGTGTCACTAGAAATCAAATGTACGGTTAGGAAAAATATTAGAGAGATAATAATTTATGGACGAACTCAGTTTTTCATTGAAGAAAAGGATTCCATTCCAAATGACCAGAAATTCCTTGTTTGAGAAGAAAATGATGAGTAACATGTACGTCGTGGTGACAGTGGCAATAATAAATGTTCCAAGGAAGACATCTGCAAGTGACACTTGAAGAAATAACAATGTAAATGTTGAATAAATGATGAAGAGTACACGGAAAATTAATAAACATCTTAAAACAATTCTATGACGCCAGAGATCCAATTTAACTTTAAATTTGATCATTCGTCTTTTCTTATTACTCCATTTCCATGGTAAAAGTCCAACAATATAGTTCAATGTAAAAAGATAATTCAATATTTTAAATATTTTCTCGGAAATCATACTCGCGTATTATATTTAAAAATCACAGAAAAACTCCAATATGTATATTCTTGTAGTGAAACTGGTAGAGGACTAATGGTATTATATGGGAAAATGTTTATTGTGTATCCTTATTCCTTATACGAAAGTAAGAAATGTAAAGTTGCGCAATTATAAGAGCACAGATAGAAAAATGCAAAAGAATATTCCCGGTTGCCCAATACCAAATGTACACGTTTGAATTTTTTATACATTTTTGTTCCACTTCCAAGGTAAAAGTCCTACAATATAGTTCAGTCAGAAGATAAATCAATATTTTAAATGTTTTCTCAGAAATCATTCTCAATGGTATATATATTTAAAAATCACAAAGTTAAAGAAATTTAACTTGGATGAGAAAATCCTTTATGACTTTAGAGTTAAGCTTAAAGGTGAGAAATGATAGGTACACAAAATAAAAGTTGCCAGTGCAAGTGAATTCCTTGGACAGATTTAAGATAGTTTAACATCAATTAAGTCATTTATTTACTAAAAACAGATAGCGAAAACTAAGATAGCAGAACAGATACAAGAGACATAATAAGATAATTTTCTGCTTGTCCTAAATAAAACTATTTTAATTCGAATGCGGCAAATAAACTTCATTAATAATTTTAGACTGGATTTTGAAATGCAGAGCAGTGCTATTTGCCTTCCTTAATAATTAATAATTATGTGGGACGCGCACGGCCGATTTTGTCATTTTTTGACGGGCAAATTATCTAGTTTAATAAATAATAAAAAATGTGAAGAAAGAGGAGACACTAGCTATTAATTATTAAGTCGTGCGACGAGTAGTATAAAACGTTGTAAACGACTTATTGCGATCCCTATGTCTGTCTGTCTGTCTGTCCGTCCGTCTGTCCGTCACGCGCTGCAGA
>JAQIXO010001371.1:0-12687 GCA_034700305.1 Protaphorura armata
AAGTTCTTTTCTATCTTCAACTAAAACTTTGAAATTTCTATTTGAATCCACGTGTAAAAAATGGTAGCATTTCAAGCACACGCTTGGTGGTGGTTGGTTATAGGATGCCGAGCTGAGTGTGTTCTTATTACAATTGACTGTAAAAAGCTTTTGAGAGCCTTTTGTCTTTAGGCCAATGATCTAATCGGGAGTGATTCTGATGTCCATTGTTCCAATGATGATGATTTTTTTATATATAGATGAGTCGATAGCTAAGGCTCATAAGTAGAATGCCGATATAGTATACGATTTTACTCGTTCTAACCGACCACGACGAAGAAGAATAAACCCTTTTGATTTTTCCAGTCCCGGTTCTAAGACAATTCACTTCAGTGGCCAAAATGAACAAAGTATATTTCTGTTATCTTAACTTTTTTTTTCGTGTACAAGAATTACTCTAGTAAATATTCAAGAAATCGTCTCACAGTTCGTTTAGATCTTAACATTGGGAGATGTTTGGTTTGAAGATTTATAATTTCCTGGAATTTCTCCTAGTAATTTAATAGACCAAATTTAAAAATAAGCTACAAATACTCAAATGCTCAATGGTGTTTCACAATTTGCCAAACCTACAAAAACGTGTATCTATTTTTAATTTGTATAAAATTGGCCCAGTTATGGAACCACACCAGTCAGACCCTTTATTTCAGCTCACGTTCTTGAAAACGTGCGTCTTTTCACCGTACCGACCCGGCTTAATCATTAAGACAAGCATTCTACTATATGAACATCCTTCCTAGACAACTATCTTCTTCTCCATGCATTATGAAACTCTCGACGCCAATAAATCAAATTTAATCACGGCAAAACCTCAAGACATTCCAACTCTCCTTGTACACTAAATTAAACTCAACTGACATAATATAGTGATGGTCCATCCATAAACACTATCGCGTCTTCTCTTAAGTGTCTCTATGTGGACTTTTCTTGATTCATCCATTTTATCCATTAAGAATTATTGGCCCAACAGCCCCTCCCTCTCCCATTCTTTCATATCTTTTAAAACTCAAATTTTTAAATTTCAACACATTGCTTTCAGTATGACCGCAGAAGTAAACAAACCTGAATTATATGCAATACACATTAAAGATTAACACACATTTTTGTACAATGTGCAACTCTCAACAAAGATTTCACACCTTCCAGACTGATAGCTTCATTCACCCTTGTCGTATTTTAAACCTGGGCACGACGGAGTGCTTCTTCTATATCGTAATCATAATATTGACTACTAGGTCGTCGCAGCATGGTATGGGTCTACTTTGTCTTTCCGTTGTAGTGGGGTTCGATTCCCCAGCCGTACAGGCTGGTTGTTTACACCAAATGACGTGGTTCTTCTTCTAAGAGATTTTCCTCTTTCTACTAGGCAAATTAGAAGACCTCATCCATATGGGTGTGCTTCATTTACTTTCACCCTTAGAAATAGGTGATGATGTTTGATTTGGCTTCGGCTATGTCAATTAATGAGATTGTAACATTGACTACTTGGCACTTCATAAACAACGCGCTTACTTTTCTGAATTAAATTTAATGCCCCAAATCCTTCTCTATGGAATAAATTTTTCACGAATCCTGTTACACTTTTAGCTATCGTAAAAAATCGTGGCATCAGTCTAAATAAAATTTGATCGTTGTATGATTTGGTGGACGTTATTTATAAGTTGGTTAATTTCTTGAAGGAAGACCTATTCGTAAGCTGTGAAATTGGAGAGTTTGTTGTGGCGGCTCAATTAAAATACTAATGTAATCCATTTCAGAGATTCAACGCAGAATACAAATAGACGACCTTACGTAGAGATTTCGAGTAGACTCAAGAGTCTTGCCCTCACTTACTAAATGGACACACAAGTTAAACCAATTATTATGCATGCAAGCAAGTATGCAATACAATGCGCGTTCCGTCAAGTCAAGGGCATTAAAATTAAACTTTCGAATTATGGAAAGTGCATGTATCTGTAGTAAATGTAAATCGTCTCTTAAGCCCAGTTTGGCTTTTGACAGTTTTTTTGTTTTGTTTTAATTACAGATTAGTTCTCCTCTTCTAACCTTTTGATTATGACGTGACATGAGAGTACATTTGACAGAATTTCTTTTATCATACTAATAGTACAAATAATAAATAAGGAGCCGTCTGTAGAGATTAAAATTTAAGTCAGGTGGCTCGGCGGCTGCCTTCCAATTTTCTACCTTGTTAACCACAATGTACAGGGTGATCCCAAATTACACACTAGTGTCGTATGATCTTTCAATTTCCAATGACTAGCTGTATCACCTTTCCACTTTAATTTGTTATCCGAAACCATTTACATTTTTTTGGCTATCTGTGAAATTTTCCCGTACCTTTCTTCGTTAAGTTTGGAACTGAAACTCTTAACAAAAACGTTTGTAATTACGTCAGAAATTATGCACCCTGTACATATATATTTTTGAGTCATTCAAATAAAACCTCAACGTGAGTGACAAAATGTCAAATTTGACTCAAAAATAACAAGGAAGTATCATAATAATCGTACACCCCCCGTGAAAGTGAAAGTAATTGGGAGAAAGGCGTGACACACGTGGATGGCCCGGCTGCTGTGGTTGCCTGCCGAATGATTGTAGAATAGAGAAGTCATTGTCATGATTCATGAAGGAGTTATTCACATTATTTCACATGGAAGGTGAAGTTGACGATAATGTGTATAATATTCAATTTCTCAGACTCAGAGAGGGTAAGAAAATGAAGAAGATAGACAGGCAGGACAGGACAAGAAAAGAAAAGAATTTTTATACTTCAACTTTGTTTGCACAACGAATGTACATAGGTATACATTTTTTTCTTGGAATGATCATAATAGCAGCAATTCCACTCCGACTTCACTAACCCTTTCCTTATTATCTTGTGTGTCCAAAAAATGACTTGATCTTCCGAAACCACTACTAAGATGGACTGACTGTTCAAAAACCGCCGTCAGCAGTTTTACTCAATTGAAATTGAAATGGAAAGGACTCCTAGGCTTTAGTATAACTACACGGACAGTAAACAACGGGCGGTGCGGTGCCGGAGAAAAAATTTGAAGTTTTTTTTTAAAGAATCATTTCTTTTGCTCGTAAGGAAGGATCCAAAAGTCTTATAAGGAAAACCCTTTAGATGTGATAACCAGATCGATCAGAAAATATCACATATTATTTTATTTTATTTTAAGATTCGCTCCATATTATATATATATATATATTATATATATTATATAATATTCGAAACAGACGAGGGAAGATTTAGCTATATACAGTAGATAATCATTTCCAGGGCATATCGTATGACAATTATCAATTAGATTTCGTCACACCAAACGGGGTCTCCTTGTTAGTCCTGAAGGGTTCTCTTGTTAGGATTTGTGTTCAAGGAAACTGGTAAAAAATAGTATCAAGTATCAGTCCTTGACTCTCCCCATATAATATCCATGGAGAATGGAAGACAGACGTCTCATCCCACCTCAAGACTTCACTCTTGATTCTATTGTCACTTTTTATACACAACATCCAACAATAATATCACATCACATCATTATTCATTATCATTTATTATCCTATCAAACGACCTATAGTTTGCTCTGTAATATTTCTTCAATTGTATCTTATATTTTAAGTAGGTATTTGAAACTGGTAAATAAGCATAAGAAGGGGTTTGTAATATGAAGAAGAATAATAATACATAACGACCTAATAAAATATACATGTACACATATCAATTGTCAGTCAGACCGGACGTTCCAAAAATGTGATGGTCCCGTTCGCTGTAAATTGTAAATTGCAAAACGTGCATGGCTTCTGGCCCTTGCCACCATTCCATACATAACATAAACCGGATCGCTCATTTCTATTACGTCCAATGGTAACTACTACAAGGTTTGAAGTTCCGCCACAATAAAACACTGCTAATATTCCAATAATTTTGCAACTGCGGGTCTGACGTTATTGGCTTTTCTAAAGAAAATGGCTGCTCTTTCATGGTCTTTGGGAAAGTGACAGAAGGATCTCAATATTTCAAAACTTATGGTTTAATAAATCGAGTGAAGCGTAAGACCCGGAAATACGTATCTGCAAATAGTTTATTTTCTGCAACGAATTTCTTTCTGAAGAATGGATGGGTTTTATTGAGCCGGACGATGTCATAAGCCATACAATTAATAGGAAGAGAGTCTGGAGCGGAGAAAACATTTTTAAAGCAACTACCATATTATGTATTGACATTGACTCTCAGAGTGCGCGAACCTTTTCTCCACAGTGAAATTAGCAAGGGCGTATGCCTCAAAAACACACTTTGCAGAACATGTACGAGTACGTGCACCAGTACAATACACCCCATTTTTAAAAGTAGAAGACATCAAAAAAATATAAGGAATTAATCCATCATCAATTGTTTGAGTATAGCATAGCAATATTTTTGCACATTATTTCATTCAAGTGTTGATAATAATACGAGAAACAAATGATAATGAAGAAACAAAAAGTGGAAAACCAACATTGAAACAAAATCATGTCTTGTTTTGCATAGATGATTTAAAATTAAAGAAAAAATGGTATGTGTTTAATACACTTCTCGCCTGCCAACACCAATCAATCTCGATTTTTCTTCTTTGTTTGATGGACAATGATAATGAAGAAAAAAATGGATGAATGCATAGGCAAAAACAGACAAGTATCGTTAACAAACAATGCAAGGTGATGTTCTCAGATATATAATCGATCAATAATGGATAGCCATAATATAAAGACTATGCTAAATTGACTAACTAACTCTGCGGTTCTCATGAGTCCAGATTTTAACGATAGAATATTCCAATGATCGGATCCATCGTAAAACTTATACCTGAACTTTGCATTTTAGTTATATACATAGTGGGCCATAATATCTAAAATGCAGGATGCTTGATATCTCATGTGTTAACTTCCAGTTTTGTATCCACGACTACTGTTGTCAGAAAAGAGCAATAATCCTGGCCTAGCCTACTATGATGCCTTACGTATCCAGTTGTCCCAAAGTAGACGGCCATATAACTATGTTTTTTTTGGAAATTAAAATTACCATAATTAAGAGCATTATGGTTATAACACGACCGAGCCGACTTTAAAATTGAACCATTATTCTGAATATGACTTGATGTGCCGATATGGTGGGAACCTAACATATAAATATGTGTGAATAACACATTAATAATAGGAATATATAAATATATAAAGAGATGACATCAACCATGATTAAAGTTTCTTTCCCTCACGCACGACTCCCAGAATACAGTACCAATTGAAATTCTCAAGTCACCGCCATGCATAGCCAACAATCAGAAAATTTATCCATCCATCCATCTATTAAAAGATCAGGCGAAGAGGAAGAAGGATTCACCACCACCATCATTATTTTCTCGCCAAATAGGAATCATCAGAGACTCAGAATATTCACCAATAAAATATTACCAGCTATTATGCTCATCATCCGCACATACGAGTAATGTATGAGATGACTTAATCCCTCAAATCGGTGGAGACCATAACAATAATGGTGTCTAGACGTTCACACGGATACATACTGCTATTACTCAACGAAACACCAGTCGAGTTCTTCCTGAAAAGTAAATATGTGTAGATAATTGTAGTATTTAGCAAGTTCCATATTCACAGGGTGGCGCGCGTAATTTACTACTTTAGCCAAGTTGAAGTTTCTAGGAAAAATAGGAACAACTATTTTGTAAGGAATGATGTGTATTTTTTAAATTCAGGAGAGACTGAAGAGTCCCCAAAATTTTAACATACATGTAGACAGACAACCTATGGTCAGCAAAGATGGCAAAAAGCAAGTTTATAAACCACCCTGTATTATAGTTGTATGAAAGTTTAAAATATTCCACACAAAAATAAAATAAAAAATGTGGAAGGATATATCGTCAATCTTCAATTGTAGAATTATGTTCACCCCGATCAATCTTTTGTAATGGAATTGTATGGCTATTGATGTTTTGTTTGACGTTGACGATATTTGCAAATCATCATCATCTCCAAATAGAGTCTGACCACTTGCACTTGCTTGTCTGCCTTGCTATGTGTGTCCAGCATTGCCGACGCGGACGCGACTGACGAAATTCACTACATGGTGATTCCAATCCAAACAGGAAGCAGAAGCAAAAATTGAATGTGAAAGTGCAATTGAGAAAATCATATTCATCATTTAATATATTTTTAATTTATTTGATTTAACACTACTCCACTCTACTACGCCTGTTTATCCTTCCTCATATTTGACGATTATGATGATAATAATACTCTCACCAAATATGGACAAGTCCCAATATATGCGGAGATTATTGCCTGATTAAAAATGAGCCGATAGTATCCAAATACTCAAATGTAATTTTGGTTGGGGCAATAGACACATTAAATAGAACCATTTGCATAACGCATATTCGTAGAATTCATATATTTCTGATATCCCACATGCAAATGCCGGCTCACAAGAAACCATTCAACCGTTGATCTATGATATTTTCAAAATTTCTCAATATGTGCCCTGACCAAAAATATGACAGTTGTGTCGCCATACGTATGGTGTAAAATTAATTTATAAGTACGACCTACGACTTTACTTATTTTTGACCTGCGATATGGTCCATTCCTTACATGAAGTTCGTGGTATATATGGCATATGTAATGTGTACGAGGAATAAAATTTTTAATGTTTCAAATCTTTCTAACGACTACCAAAATTATAATATTCACTATCGCTATTATTCGCACAGCAGGGTGACGTCTGTGGACCGTCGAAATAAGTCGTAAATTTTTTAGAGTTGATATGAGCTTAGAGCTTTAAACTCGAACTCGACCTGTGCTCCTTTCTTGCAAAGACTCTCACCCTGCTTTCACTCCTGCAAGTACTGGAACACTGGACCCCCGTCTCGATGATACGACATTTCTAAACACTCGAATGATTCGTGCCTGAAATTTTGATCCCGATTTTACGGGTAATTAATCCCTCAGTGGGTTGGGATTTCAAAATCTACGTATGGGGTCTACTTTAGTGCCCTTCTCACAAAAATGGCCAGGATCTAAAATGATTGATACAAGCACAAACGTAAACTTTTTGTCATGTCCGGGAATTCAATGGCAAAAAAAATTAATTTAATTTAAATCGCAAAGGTACAACATGACTTTGGTTACCTTCACTTTGAACAAGTTCAATACTGCACGTCAAACTGCACTCTGTAGACCTTGCGTGTGACAAGTGCAATTAAGTTCATGACAGGAACAATAACAATGGACTTGAGACTTTAATAAAAACTCTCATCTGTGTACTGTACAAGTGCACAACGTGTATGCGAATGACCTGAGACATGCTTTCTCCTTTTGTATAATTGAAATAAAAAAAGTAACCACTTGAAGTCAGTTCTCACAAATTAATTTACAGAAAAGTTTATTCGTGTAACTCATATTATTAAAAATTAAATGTACTATGCAATGTGTAATCTGGTGTACAACTACGTATATTATAATTACATTCATGCTCATACTCATTTAATATTTCTTGTAAACAATAATACGGTTAAAATTGACACAATCAAATTGTTAGATAAAAACATTATTATTGCAACAGATCCTGAAATATAAATGCGTCTATGTTGTATCCTATTATGATACCACATTAGTATTCGACTGTAAAATTTTCTCAACAATGAATTTACATTTGACTGACTGACTGGTAGTAAACGTAGAGTAACTTATATTTTTAGAGTCCTGTGAACTTGTGTAAAATAAAATAAGGAATTTAAAAAAGCTGCGTTAACAAATGCAATCATTACTTATTCTCACAATCAGTTAAAAAACTAACAAAGTCGTGATTCATCATCATCTAGTGATTCTCTGTTTGAAATACAAAAAAAATCAGAGTGCTACAAATATTAAGTACTCTGTTTCTTTGAGAATTGCATTTGCATTGTACATTTGTAGGGTCTAAATTAGAACATACAATATTATGCTATTCTATTAGCCTGACTTTCTTCACATTTGTATTTTCATACATTTATGGAACACATTTGCGCAAATTATTTGTGAAAATTAATCACAACCAACTACACGGTTGAAGTTTGCAGAAGAGTGACATTTATGCCACAAATAATTGAAACTATTAAATTTAATTCCAAATTCAAATGGAACTTATTGTATTTAAAAAAGGTCAAGACACGCCATTTCATTATCATACCTTGGCTAATTAATATCAAATAGTTGCATGAAATGCCCACGCAAAAATACGTATATAAAACCAGTAATAATTACCGTTTGATTCAAATAAATAGATATTTGCTACATTCACAGGCAGTGAAACATTTTTAAACAAATGGGACCGTGTATGGATTATTTAATAAATAGTTCTTTTAAAAAAAAGTTGATCATTAGGTCTAAAAGTTAATGGTTCATAAAAATAATGTGAAATTATAAAACTAATAGAGATTGATTTTCTATTATCCAACTATCCGTGTATTTCTTAAGTATTAGAATCGATCCTTCAACTAATAAAACAGGTTTCTTAATCGTACACTCATCAGTCCTTGATTCATACGAATCTTACACATTTTTTTGCTTCAATTCGTTCCTTCCTTGAATTGGATAATATTTTTCCAATACAAATAATGAAGAACATGACTAAATAGATTACGAGTCACTTATTTATGAATATTGGTTAAAATGTTTCATAATTATTATGGTTAGTCTTTTATTAAGAAAACTTCAAATAAATCATTTAAAATTGTGAATAAATCTAAATCAGTTGTGCGCATTAAAAATCAGCGAACAAATGATGAGAAATGCCAGGTTTTAGAATAAGAACCGGATTTCGAGATGGTACGTATACAAATTATTTATTGTTTTTCGTAGCTGAATGAATGTGCGTGCATGAGAAAATCTAAATTTTATAAATGCCAAATACACTGAAAATGCGTGGTTCGTTTTAGATCATCCATTCGTCCGGGGCACTAATCTTAATAACCAAAATTAAGAATTCACTCCTTCTTTCCAATGGTAAAAACTTCTGAGCAAATGGCCAAAAGCGACTTCTAACTTCTATTGCTTAGGAAATGGACGGCCTAATCTTGTCAGTTACTTACAGAACATCTTTCTTAAGAGCGTAGACAACTACATACTAATTATTATCCAGCTTAGCTAATTAATAAATTAAAGACGCGACATTTTTTTTAACTGTATTCCGGAATTAAGTTACAAGTTGAATCTCTCTGACCGGGGATTTACAAACATCACATAACTTAAACACGCTACACGTCTGATATCCAATTCACATTTACACTTCTAGCAGTGTGCACACAGATTCACTCAATTATTTATAGAGAAAAATCTGAACAATCTCATATATATATAGGCAGAAGCGTTCCTCACCAAAGATTCTACAAATTACTATTATGCTGCTCTCACACTGGAATAAATGCCTTGATTAAATTAGTTTCTGCACAATCTACGGACCATTTTCCTATTCATTTCTAAAATGCTTTCAGATCACTGAACTCCCCGTCTGTGTTTCCTGTCTCCAATAAGATCAAAATATTTTGTATCTATTGAATTATTACACGAATTGAGTATCTAATGTATAGCGTAGTGAGGTTTTTGAACGGTAAAAGTCGAAGGTTAAATAATGCGATGCACAAAATCACTAGAATTATTGTGAAGAAACATTAGTTTACCGATGATAGAAATTTTAAATGTCTCCTTCAGGTTTGCTGTCAACTGTTAAATCCTTCCTAGCCAATTAGTAATAATGACTTTAATTACTCAATGGTCATTATTTGATTATTCATTTCAGAGATTTCTCAACACTACGACTACATGACAGTATATTTTTTGACAATAGGTCAATGGACATTTCGGAACTTCTGATGGCATCTTGAAAATAATCTTCACGCAGATTTTCTCTATTTCCTTTGTACTCGCTGAGATTTCAGAGCATCTGACCTCATAGGACAGTCAGTTAAAAAGAGGTAAAAAGTTAAAGTCGTAGCCCCGCTTTCCTTTTACCGCTAAGTATATGTAAATAACATGGTAGGCGCCAGGAATAAAACATATTACTCCGGTTATAAAGAACACAACGCCCTGCAGACCCTGAAAAAGAAATAAACACGGTTTTACATAAGCAAAATTTTGTGTACAACCTAGTGTATTTGAACTTAAATAAATGAATTCTCACCTCATAAAGACTAATTATCACAATCCCAGCAATTGCCAGACCTGAAACCAAAACAAATTAAAAATTAGGATGTTGCCAACGTTTTCAATTTTGTATCACATCGCCCGATTCGAAGCGAATAAAATTCAATGAGAATCTTCGATAATGAAAGAATGGCAAGAATGGTAAATCCATTAAACACGGAATAGAATTCAATCTTATGTTTTGTAATTACCGAACTGATATTCTGAAATACTACGACCTTGCTATAATTTATCCACTGAACTGTATTTAATTTGACTTACAAAGACCAATGAAGAGGAGAGAGAAAGCGGCAAGAACCATTTTCCAGTTTTCCCGAACTTTTGGGTGGTGCCACCAGGGCATTGAAGGGTCAAAACCATCTTCAGGACTTTCAGCGATTAGTGAATCGCTATCTTTCGATGCAGTCTGCAATATAAAATGAATTTTGTGAATATATTCACTTACGATTTATGAACTATTTATTTTTGTACATACATCATTCTCCATTTTAATCTGACAAAGACCCCGGATGATTGGTTTAATGTTGAGAGGATTTCCAGGTTCATGGACGTGGACAGTGACACCGTCCGAAGAGGCAGAGGATCCCCCTGGGGCACTCATGTATCCATTTCTTCCAGGCTTTAACGGAGATTTCTCTGTTGTGGTCGTTGCACCATACACTCTGATCGCGTCAGTGTGTTCTTCCTCAAATGCGTCGTCAATTGAAAACATCTGTTGGCTTCTACTCTTTGAGGTCATCTAATCAATAGAAAAAGTGATATAAAAACAAATACTTATAAAAATTCTAACTTTAAGTTAAGAAAAATACTCTGCCGTAAAATGAATAAAATCAATTCCTGTTATTTCAATACAGGGGAAGAAAATAAGTACGCGTAAATATTTTTAACCTGGCAACTGTCAGGACGTGCATCAGCTTATAAAGATTATAGTGGGTCATATCATCTGTGCTATACTGAAACGTGGTTTTATTGAGCATTCCATTTTACTAAAAAATAAATACCATACCTTTTATTGAGTGAACAGGCTGAAACAGTTCTTCCGGAGTTAGCCGGAGAACTAGGCAATTCCACAGCAATTGTACAAACGGCCGTTTCTGCAGTCGTAGTGCTAATCCAATCTGGAAAAGTAATAATAATAATTTACACATTTAAAATTTTATGTGTTGGAGGATTTGACATATTGCATAGCGTACTGGGTTGGTTTTATATTTTCATGGTCGTTGCTATACTTATATTGCACTTTTGTACTACATATTTCACCCGTACTTCAAGCCATAATTATTTCTAATATGTTTTGTTTGTATCAAACCAATAATATTTTATAGAGAACTTAAAACGAAGGAGGAGGAACGATTAAGGCCCAAACAATTTAGGGTTTAATTGCTTCGAAATAACACTAGTAAGATCTAACACTTACACACATGAAGAACGCAATCAAAGAAACCTTGGCAATTCCACAAACTTAATATTCTCAATTCTCAATCCTATAAAATTACTACTGACTGGGAAGGGAATATTGAAGGTCGTGCGTCAAATGCATGGATAAACAGAGTCACAGTCACGTAGCCAAAATACATCATAGAATTTGTTTTCCTAACCAGATAGTGCTAAATCACTACAATTCAAAAGTTGTGAAACAAGATCTTGATCTTGATCTTACTTAAGTAAATAATGAAATTATTTCACACGGGCTCTGCGTCTAAAAGTCTGGGTTTTTACACTTTTTTTTTTACTAAAATTCTGATGCAACTCGTGGACGTGCATTAAGTGCATCATGGTCTATGGTCATGACGTGTTGCCCTATAAAATTCTGTAGTTCGCTGTTCACTGCAGAAAAAATGTTGCTCTTCTCTATTTCTTGTGGAAATGGTTTGATGTCTCACGGAGACGTGGTGACTTGTGAGATAATTGCCTTTAAATAGGTTTTTCTATACTGTTCCACATGTAAGGCCAAGGTCAAGTCAAATTGAAGCTAGCTTTCACCAAGTTCTTCGAAAAATACGCTGTGCTGTTTGTCTGTGCTTGCCGGCGAATAGTCATCATGGCCAAAGTTTGGGTTTCGCACTTCGCACTTGCAAAAATGTTTCGGTTTGTTCGACTAATAACAGAGGAAGAAATGACATTCTGAAAGGGAAAGATACGATGCGAATCGTACGATATGAATAATAAATAATGCAATTCTTTCACCAAATTCAATTGGTTCATAAGAGACACTACATATGCCACTCGTTTGTGAGAATGAGAAAGGAAAAGTCTTTTATAACTACATGCGCGTGAATGACGTCGATTGTCCCAACAGGTTTGCCAATAAACTGAGTGATTGAATTATACTATCAACTAGACACTTCTTTAACAAAGAGAATCCCTGGATTAAATATCGATAAAACTCTTGTGGTTTACTTACGATGG
>JAQIXO010001372.1:0-12679 GCA_034700305.1 Protaphorura armata
TCAGGATCCTTGAGTTGGTGAGGTCATTTTTATGCATGTAAATCTCCATGCCAGTTTGTTTACTATACTGTTCTTAATCCTTGGAAAACCAATTTCATAACCAAATTTTCGTTAAACGCGAGTTTCTCTGGATGATATGCCCGTATACTTCAGGTACTCTACGCGCTCACACGTAAAGTCAAAAATAAAAAAAAATAACGATAGAAGCTAAATGCCTTCCGTTACACTTTTCGGACAACCTATTCCTCCACATTATCATTTTATCGTCTCCAACATTTTCTGATTCACATTTTCTCGGCTTCCTGTCGTCATTCCCACCGCTTTACCACCGTTTCATAACACTAATTCATCTATTCACCTTTCAAAGATCTCTACGAGGATTCGCGAAACGAAAAATAATAAAAGCATTTTTATTATTATCTTTACTTGAATTGTTCTAGGAAAATAGATATCACCAGACGTTTCATACGACGAAGAGACGAGGAAGCTTTGAGTAAACCAGAGTGCCACCCGCCTCGGAAGCGGAACTAACTGTACTCTAATAAAAATGTAAAATATATATTTTAATCAAATATATGTGGAATATATAGACTTACATAATATTACATGATTACATCTAAATGTATGAATATAACTCATACCATACGCCGTCGTGTACAGAATGTAATAAATTGTATAAAATGTTTAAACAAATTATGAGTTTCAATGTGTTTTATATTTTGTACTCGCCTTGTGCATATAAGTATTTAAAATTTAAAAATAATACAAAAAAAGTATAAAGTTTTTTCACGATTTTAACAATAGTCGCATAAAAACTGGAGGATATAGTACATAAGAACAAAGAACAATATAAAATGGAGCACGGCAAATCGGGAATTTTCTTTAGTGACAAGTACGGAAAGGTCATGTTGGACATTTCCAATGTATTTAATTATGACCAACAATGAAAAAAACTTTCAGAACGTAGTTTACAGTCCTTCACCTGCATAAAAGCAAAATGGAACAGGTCGGGGTCCAGGTCACGGCGGCCGGCCGTAAAGCCGAGATCTCGGCATTTGAAGGCCCAGCTTTCCGCGCCATCTGGCGGCGTTCCCTCGCGGTAGTTTCATTTGCATAGCATGGAAGTTGAAAGCGTGGTGTTCTTTTGTGAGCTTGGAACGGAAGCCTAAAATTCCCCTTTTGTTTTCCTCAGTATCCTAGTTTTCCTGGTCCGACAACTTCATTCAACTTTTTTGACCTCTGACATTTCCTCAAATTATCCTGATCTAGTAGTGCGAACTTGAACTTGACGTCCAGGCATCCAAGGTCCCAAGTACCAAGAAATCGTGGAAAGAAGTAAACGCCTAATTAGTTTCCTTAATTTTCTAATTTCACAAAATTCAGAATTTCTAGAATTTTCTATGTCAAAGTACTACAACATGCTATGAACTGAATAATTGGTTTTCGCATTATAATGTTATTGCAACTGCACTACTGGCTAGCCACGCGGCACTCACGCACGAGGAAACAGGAATTTAAAAAAAATCAAAATTGAAGGAATTCTTAAATATTTTTAAAATTTCAAAAAAAAATTAAAAAAAAATTATTTTCGTAAAAAATGTTTTAAATGTGTGTCATGACTCTTGAAATCAAGATTTCCAATATAATATTTTGGACCTTGGAGAGGGACATTATTCTGGTTGGGTGGAGTTGACCACTTCTTGGGCTGGTTTTGAAATTTGAAGTTTTTTCCCTTCATTAAGTAAGGTTAGATTAGGTTAGCCAAAACTTTTGAATTTTTTTATAGAAGCAAAGTGTTCCAAATTGCATGATTCGTGCAGATCTTGCAAAAAAATATTTTGGTTTTCGGACGCAAAAAAACCAGCCCAAGTGGTCCAACCAATTTTTCTTTCCGCCTGTTTCCTTTTCAATGAAACGAAGGATCAGTGCAGTGCAGTTGGCAGTTGTAGAATGTGGAATAGAGGATTGCCGGTCAGAAATAATTTCGGGCATGAACATGTATACGCCCATCGGCCCATCGCCAAATTGACCAATTAATAGTAATAATCATATTTTGTTTATATTGTGTTGTGTATTGTAATATATGTGTGTGATTCCAGGGGTGTCTATTATGAGACCCCGAATATGTGGCGATGTGCCAAGCGGATAAAATCTATTCATATCTACCGAACCAACACCGTCTAAAGGGCCCGATATTCACCTGTAAAAATAATTTTCTGAGAGGACCGTGTGCTCCGAGCAAATAAGTATTATAAATATTTTTATTGCATTTTGACAATTTTTTCTTGGGCTCTGGACAGAAGTTCAGTACCCGAAAGTATAGAGCATGAACTGAAAACTTGTTATGGATAAGACTCTCACTGAGACGAGTACCCGGCTCTAACTGAATAACACAAGACGTTTACATACAGTCTGAGTTAAATTTATTGCAGTTTGAATCGAATGTGTGTCCGAATTATAAGCACTGTTAACGTGTTTCTTTTTGACTGCTGGCGTAGGCAACACTCGCTCGCAATATGCATGTTAGTGTGTAGCTACAAATCGGAGCGCGTTATGTGAATACTCCTGTTGCAAAAGGTCGTGCGAGTTATTGCACAGTGACTCAATCATTTGCAAAAAAGGATATTATTTGGGAAGTTTAAATTTAATTTGGTGTCATTTGTTCTAGAGAAATGGGCTTACCACATCTCAGAGGCCACCCTGAACTTTGTAACGCTAAAAACATTGTGGAAGGTATAAAAAAATTCACCGTTGGATGTCCGAACCTGCAAAAATTGTTTATGAACCACGTTCAAAATACAGAAGTTGTGCACAACATTATGCGGATTTTGAGAGAAGCATCAGTGATAAGATCTTTGTACCGTTGTTTCTCTCTCGTCAGTACTTGGGTGCTCCAAATTTAAGGAAGGCTGTATTCGTTTTTCAATATCAGCAAAATGATGCCAAGGTGTCCTTGAAATTTGTTTACACCTTTATTGTGGAGCAATCCCCGAATTAGTAGCTGCATTTCTGATGGCATGACTTTTGTTTGGTTCATTTAAAAAGGGCTGGCAGTATTACACAATAATAACAATGGCATTAAAACAATGTATACAATATTAATATCATTTATGCAATAAGTTATACCATATTACTTGTTTCTAAAATAGTAGACCACGGGGTATACTAACTCATATTATATCTCATATCATGATGTACTAACTCATTGTTTACAATACCGATTACACGATAGTCATTAAGCGTGCACAATATGAAGTTTTAATGTTATTTTATTATATTCCGCAATATTTTTCCTTCCAAAATTGTATTTTCTGATTCAGTTCTCTTGATGTTGTGAATTTTGTTACTCGGTGTTACTTACTAGGTACGCAGTGTGTATTTTCAGATTGTGATGCAGTAAATTTAGGTAAGTTGTTTCCAGTTTTTCTGAATGAATTCGCTACAATTCTGGACAACAGTTTTTCCTGTATAAATATTATCTTAAATAAATATTGTATTAAATAAAATTTTAGTTTCCATAGAAAATTTGCACAATAATAGGGAAGGACGATCCTGAAGAGCAAGTGTGCAAAATAAAGCACATTCGCCAACACTGGCTAATTTTTTTAATTATCATTGACAATTAAAGACCATTTAAAGATATCTGATAGAAAGTAGAAATGATAATTATTACGGATTTATATTATCATAATAATATAAATATTTCGGATTCCGTTCTGTTCAATATTATTAGCGTCAGCGCAGAAAAAAAGGGTACTCTCAATGGCCTCCCCGCGTTCTTCGCGTCAATCGATCCAGAAACTCGAATGATATTTATTGTACAAGTCTTAATAAAGCGAAGGGCTCAAACGCCCATTCACGGGTTCTATTCTTCTCAATTTTAACTGGTTGCTGAATATTCAAAATTTGAACAAATGAAGCCCAAAATTATGGAGAATACATGATGTTGGACATGAACGCTTGAAAGTAATAAAGCCCAAAATTCTTGAGAATACATGATGTTGGACATGAACGCTTGAAAGTAATAAGAGTAATGAATAGTGATTGGTGCTCAGGTAACAAAGGAATTGTCAATATTTGGATAGTATTCATCACGCGTCACATCGTGTGATATAAAATGTACAACATGTAATGGGAGGCAACCCTTTCATGATCTCTGGGTCACAATTATAAATGTTTGTCCTGGGTGCTGGCTGAGGCTGATAATTTCGGTTCAATTCTAAAACCTTAGTGATGACAAGAGACGGACTTTGTTTGCTGAATTTATAGACCCTTTCCTTTGGTAAAATTCCACTTAATTTCGGCTAACATTTCGACGACCGACTGATCGTTCAGATCGGCTCACCGAATTTCCGTTCGATGCCAATTTTAAACTTAGTATATGGGAATAGTGAACAAATTTTATACAATTCAATTTTACTTCTTCACTGACGTTGAAGGCGTTCCTATTTTTAAAATTACACCGTTAGCATTGAGCATAGAATATACCAAAAATAAGGGAAAAGGCCCTTTACTGTGGCATTTATTGCCACAGTAAAGGTTAAAAAAAAATTAAAGGGTCTGATAAGGGTTAAATAAGGGTCTGAGCCGAAAATGGTTCAGTAAGTGTTTTCTATCACCGTCCCCTAATTAATTCCTAATTTTTCTTTAGGATTGATCCTGACACTGTTCGTGATTCTGATTCTCCTGTGTGCCTTCGTGCGCATACGACGAAACCATCGCCAGGAGTACGAGATGAATTCCCGCTCTTCAGTGCTGTGAACTACGATTTGATGAAAAAATTCATGAATAAGTGTAAACTTCTGTTATAAATTTTTATTTCGGAGTTCTTTACAAACATACAATTTTATAAAATATTTATGGCATATGCATTTTGTAAAATATTTGATTTACTTTATAAAAAATTTTCCGCATTTTATCTTGTGTACAAAGGAGTATTGTTCTTATTGACACTTGAATAGACACAAACTGTTGTCCAATCCACCTGAATTAAAATTAACAAAGGGTTAGGTGAGCAACAAGTGTGAGTATATAATAATAACTCCACGGTGTAACTTTTGCACTTTCTTTGACAGGAAAATGTCACATCGTGCACTGGAAAAATGTCATACCGTGCTTTTCATTTAGTGAACACACTTTTTTGGCTCCACATAAACCGTACTAGCTAGCTGATCATATAAATGGTCACGGAACACGATTAAACAATCAGTCGACTTCAAATTGTTTTAGAATTCAGACATTCTGAAATTGAGGAAGACTTTGTGGAATTGGACGTCGACGGTCCAATTGAGAACAATGGAGTCAATGAGGAACTGGATATGCCCCCACAAAATGATATGGCGTTCATTCCAGCAGACGAAAACATTAATGCGATTCTACCCAATGAGGAAATGGACATTTACGGAACGTCTCAACCAATTGACTGCGATATGGCAGTCATTGCACCGGAGAGTTTTCCTACCCCTACAGCTGGCTTAATTGTTGCCCAGCCGGCACATGATGAGCATATGGAGGAATCTGATGAACCACCAGTACTGGAAGAATTGCTCACACCAGCTGTTCTGTCTGATGATGATCAAATTGACGATTATGACGATGTGGTTGCAGCAAATGATGAAATTGATGCTTTATCTGCACCCTATCTAAACGATCCCGTCATGCCAGTCATACCAGAGTTAGCTGGACCTGCCATGTAAGATCGCCCAGTGAGTGAAGCTCTTCCAAATGGTCCGGTTGCAGGACCATCCACTGCATCTAATAATTCCCACTTGAACGGCTTTGATTATTTCGATTATTAAGGAACTAAGTTCTTGATCCAGGAAAGCGATTGGGCAAATTTTGTTGCTGCTTTGGGAGATGAAAATATGAAATGAAACTATTACTTTTTTAATTACACTCTTTGAGATCTGTCTTCGCAATTTTGGTAATTATATTTAATGGATGATATTTTCAGAGCTCGACAAAAGATTGTTGTTTTTGGTTTTTTACAATTTTAAAAACAATACCTAGTCCTAGTCATTTTGTAAATCGTACTCTAGTCCCTTTGAACTGGCTTTTGCTATTGTGATTTTAACTACTTTGTATTGTAACATTTACCAATAGTTTTTGACAAACGAGAATATTTATGTATTTTTTTACTCGTTAATTTATGTATGTTTTACTCGTTAATATTTCCTTAGTATGGTTAGTCATAATTTCAATTAGTGAAACTACTTAATAAGAGAAAAGGAAAAAAACTGTATGATCTACGAGATATTTTATAGCGTATTTCAAATTAAGTTACGTAAATATTTTTTTAATTTCTTGTGAAAATTTAGAATAGGGGGGCTGAGCGGAACTAAAAAAAAGCTCAATTCTTTTTCCAATTTTCGAAAAAATTGAAAAAGGTGGGCCGAGCTGAGCTAGAATGGTGATCAAATTATTTTTTAATTTTTTCTCGAGTAGATGATTATTTATGCATAATTAATTTTATTAAGTCCAGAAATGACCATTACTGGGTGCCGTAACACGCATTGTGGAATTGTCACTGGCTACTCTGGGAGTTTCGACGCTTGAGTTTTATCTAAATAGGAGTCGTTATTCCCGAAGTGTTGAGTAATATAGACGTGTCTATTCTACTAATTGATCTGGTAACACCAAATCACTCTTTCAAAGGGACGAAAGGAGAGGGGAGGAGAGAAGGGGTAGAAGGAGAGAAACGAGAATTTGTATACATGCACACAAACCAATGATTCCGGCACAGTTGAATAAGCAGTCAAACAAGAGCACGAAGATGTTGCGGATTTGTCGACACCAGATCAATCTTTTGAAGACAATTCTGCCTCTCTGTTATTCACGACCATAGAAAGATACCTGGAATCTGTTATTTAATGATACTGTTAAAACAAATATATGGAGCAAATTGTGAACCACCCGGTACAAGGTATGATGTATACGGCTGTCAATCCAATAGGCCAATATGCTAATGCCAAGTAATTCAGACCGCATACAATTGTATCATGATAATAATTCAGAAGATAGCAGGTTAGGTATATGGATTGAAAACTTGAAGCATGCACGGTATTTGAAGTGATGATTCGGAAATTGCAATTACAAGTGAAAACCAGAGGCAGGATTCAGTTATACCAAATAAATAGGCATGCTCATTACATGTCTTGGAATTGAAAGAAGTTCTACGAATCAATGCTTGTTATTTTAGTTTTACGTTTTTATATATTAAACCGGTAAATCAAAAACACTAAAAATTGAATTTTGAACTATGAACATAAATGTGCATGCTATCTCATGACTATGTGAGTGTAATGAACTAGGAAGTGCACTGATATACATTCCTATGATGTTCATCCTAAATACGGTCAAATATAAACAAAATTGTATATAAATATAGTCAAATTGATGACAATGTGTATTTCATCATTTCATTGTTATTCTATCTTTCATCAATTACCACAGATGAACAATCCAGACTATTTGAGCTGGTTAGAAAGGGATGTCGAAAAATTATTCTGTCAACGAATATTGCTGAGAGTTGTATAACAATTCCTGATATCATTTACAGTAAGAGTAAGGTAGTGATATGGAAAAATAATTTGGAACCATGATAATTTGTTAATAATATTTTGAGCAGTTATTGATTTCTGCTTGACCAAATCGTGGAATCTGGACAAAACAACTAACCTAACTGAAATTAAGGGTAACTGGAGAAATATTTAATTTATTCTCACGAAATTATCCTTATTACTTTACTTGAAATAATGCGCAGGAACATAACATTGTTGATTGTTCCTGACCCCATGCTGCCTTTCAAATCATTCAGAATGTTATGGAAACCAGAGAGAAGCCTGTCAACGGAAACTTATGTTACCGGTAGTATTCATCAGTACAGTCATGGCTGCTTATTGTCGTTTCTCTTTCTCCAGTTTATATTTACGGGAGAATGAGGGAGAAAACGATTCAATGCTGGAAGAAAGCCTAACGTGAAAAACCAAAATTAAAAAATATTCCACAATGCTGCATAGCCAACTTGCGCCTTGCACACCTAGAGTGCATAGAATCAATGGGAATCCGTAAACTGAAAATAATTACAAATTCCGTTTCCGATTACTTTGGAGTAACGATTACGATTTGAATTCGGATTCCGATTATTTGGGAATTCGGATTAGAATATCCGGATTGCGACGAGATTTCCTAAGACCTGAAAAAGAGGGAGAAATTCATCAATAATTTAAGGATATATATGGCCTCCAAAGATCATTGTCTAGGTGAACATACATAATACGTATGCCTTTATTGTTTAATAATCATTGTTATAAAATATAATACTATTTTATTAATACAAATACAATACAAAATGCCATGCAATGGGAATCGTTCAAACTACAAGTTCAGTTTCACATTAATTTTCTATGCTTTCCCTCCTTTCTCCGACTCCGACGAATTACGCGCGGAAGGTGTAAATTAAAAGGAAATGAGATGATGTAGATCGAATAAAATGTGTGCATGTGTGCATCATGCATGGTGTGGGTGTGGATTTGTGCCTTTCACACAATAACGATGTTCAGGAATAAATGTGGAATAGGAGTACAACTGTGAGTAGGTAGTTCTCATTAATTTAAGAGGAAGGTAGATGGATAAATTTGCGTGCTTGATTCAGAATATCATGCATGAAATCAACAGCAATGCACTTTAGTTGTAGGAGTTACAATAACATATATTAGTGTTATAGTTAAATATTTAGAATGGTCTTTCCTACGATTAAGAATGGTAGAATCCGATGAGATAAGAGTCTCCACCAAACCCGCGTCTTTCAGAGATTTTATGACTCTTCTGTCAAATTTGTTTATACAAATAGTTTGACTTTGATGCATGTCGAAGAAAATAGCGACATATAATCATTCTCAACCGACAATGCTGATTACGACAGAAATATGTGACTCACAGGAAAAGACGCCTGACGCTCTTGTATTTAGACTTTCTATTGTTTAATAAACGTTACATTACTACAGTTGTCCTTACATTTGCTCCGTCTCCTCTTGAACGAGAGTCGGAAAAGGGCCCAGCTGGGGCTTACTTCGTCGTCTGTGTCCGAGGGTATTCTACCGTCTGTTTTGCATATTGTATCAAGTGTTGTTGACGAAGAAATTTAAATGAAAGGAAAAGGAATCTCCCAGTTGACCTTCAAAGAGCCCATGTTCGGTGAATGTCAAACTAATTCCACACCTACTGGTTGATCCATTAGATATTAAATATTCTAATTTCATTTTGGGTGACTCTGGATTGGAGGAAACTGAGTCAGTGGGAGATTTCTACTGCAGTTCAATGGAAAGTGAGACCAGTAATAATCGTTCCTATGGAACGGCCAGACCCAATTCTACACTCAAGCCCACCAGTAATGTTGTTAGCGTGTACATTTGAAACAATGTAAGGTCCAATTTATGGGAAATTGTGTTATGACCAGAAATAAGTAAGTAAATAATAAATAAAACATTTCATATTTTATTATGGTTGGAGAATCTCGGGGATATCAAATGTCTCAGAGGTACCGAAGAATGGAGAAATCACCACATAACTCTAAAGTGCGTCCAAAGACCGCACCACTCGTCATATGACAAGTAAGAACTTGACTAACATTTTTTTAACTCTATATATCTTAGCATAGTTGGAAATTAGCCTTAGAGTTGACGGGGTCGAGCTACCCTAACATTCCCGACACCCAGCCTCGTTTCGGGCCGTTAAAAATAATTTAATGTTTTCCATTGATGTTTTAGGATATCTACCGCGACAGTTTTGTGCCTGTCCTGCCTGCACGGGTCCAAAATATTGTGGCTGTAAATTGCCGCTCACGCCCGTTCTCGGCAAGGGTGAGAACTAAACGGCATTTATTTAAAAATAAATGAACTATATTTTTATATGAATAATTGGTAAGTTTAATATAATATTTTTGTGTGAGAGTGGTAGATGTTGAGAACGAACAACGTAGTGAACGTGGTCCGGGGAGATTTGAGAGTTGCAGTGGTAGTTCTAACTACAAGAGAAACATTAAGGCGTGCAGTAGTGCCGAAGACCAATTCAAATATCCATCATTATCAGGGACGCGAGAGACCACAGATAAGGTAATATAATCCAGAGTACCCGCTTTTCCAGAATTTATAATATCTTGGCGGAAAACTGTTCGCTAAACCGTACATTTCGTATCCTTCATCCGCTAACTTTTAAACATTTCAAATTCCGCCATATAATGCATGGAGTGTAATTGAACTGGATCTATATCTAAGTATCTAAAACTCGTCTCGCCATTTTTTTATTGTTTTTTAAAAGAAATTTTGCAAAACAGTAATTGAATGTAGAGAATCGCCAAGCCAAACTAACCGTAAAGCAAGTCTGACAGAAAAGAATGCTTGCGCATACAAATTGCTTAGATAAAACTAACGTTAATTTAACCATACACACTTGGATCCAACGCAAATAAGACGCATGCATTGGATTTCTACATCATTATACTAATATGTATGGAATCATGAGTATACACTAAAAAAATCATACTATTGATTATTTTTAAAATTGGTTCGTAATATTGAATAAAAATTACCGCATTTTATTCTTGGAAACCATTAAGTGAGATTACTGACGCCGTATTGGAAATTTTATTGGCAATAATATATCTGATTATCCGACTAACCCTTCGACTGTGTGTTTTTGAAGATTTTTGACGGCGACATATGCTAAGTTACAATGCATGCATAAATAATGTCTCATGGGAAGTAGTGTTGCTTTAATTTCTCATCGTCGCCTCTGTTAATTTCAATGTGACATACACTTTGTAACGTAATGAGTGCGGGACAGACGCCTTGTCATAATGTCTTGTTTACGCCCGTCTAACTATTTGTTCTTTTAAATATAAATAATTATAATAAATATAAAAAATAAATATAATAAAAAATAAAAAAAATAAATTTAAATAAAATATTTACGAGAAGTCGAACAAGAGAAGGATGAGTGAGTGTGGTGCATGCACACTCATGCATTGCTACTAATACTTAATGCGAGGGCAAAAATGTTTATGAGACAGCGACTAAGTGTACTTGCAGTTAACTTTAAAAATTGATTTCAAGTCCAAATATATTTGTGGTCACCCGCGTGTCGTTAAAGAATACATACATGTCTCGCACATATGACGGGGACACTTACATTGTTAGTGTCTAAGTTGACATGTACATGTAAATTTTGTAGTATTAAAATATTTTAGTTTTACAAGGGAGAGTCCGTGACCTGTTCCCTAGCCTTTGGCCGTACACATTTTTTTAGGCCACCTCAATTGACGGTTAATCATATTATTATTAAAATATTTATGAGCACAAGAAAATCTCAAGCTCACGTTACATGAAACTCTATACGTACGGAACGTTTTCATTACTCGATAACAGGACGAGCGGTTTTTTATACGTTTCACACACATGAGTACCCTTCATTTTATTTAAATTTTTACATTCTCGGGATGGAGTTTAGAATGATAGTGTTTTGCATGAAGATGAAAAAGATTTGGATTTGATGTGAACAAATACTTACATTTCCTTGTCAGACTTTTTTTTTATTATGCCCATTACCATGACGTCAGGGCTCAAAGCGTTGATCAGGAGTTGTACGAACGGTTACCGATTTGCTTCAAATGTTCTTAATTCAGTTTGTCGTCGTCGCCTGAACACCGAAAAGTAAGGTTCCGCGTATGTTACGCACTCTTTTCTGTTCTCCCTAGTCCTTGGGCACTACCTTACCTCTTTCTTTTTAAAATACATGAGTATGTACATATTTTACGTAGAGTCAATCAGATTGTACACCTGGCATAACCTTTTATTATCAGCAAAGGACGGACATGTGACATTACCCTTAACCTTACGTGTCCAGGTTGTGGGGTTTGTGTGTGTGAATGTATATAGAGGAAATGGCAAGTTCATGAACTGGTGGGTGGAATGGGATTGGCCCTTATCTTTCCCAGATCACATACATTCGCATTATTGCCTAAGGTCAAAATCAGGCGCATGCTGCCCGGGTCCGGAAAATAAAATTATGGATAAACTGAATGATTTCTGACGGCTTCTAATTTGAATCAATTCAATTTCTTGAATGATCGAGCCAAAAAAATTAATTTCAAATGTCGTTTGAAGTTATATGTTGGCACAGTTATTTAATTTTATACCTAAAATTCGGACGAGTTTTTTTCGTGAAATGTCTCGTTTCGACAATTTTCTCCATGTGGTTCTTGGGACTTACACGACCCATGACCTCAATAGTTATTCAACTGACACAACACTTTATGATATTTCCTGACTTTTCACATAAAAACTACTGACAAATTAGAAATTTTGAATATCACGCCCTCATTTTCGACATAATCGCCGATTTCCTAACCGCCGATTAGTTTAATCGGAGATTTGTTGGTACAACGAGTAAAGATAATTTCCGATTTAGATCTCGAATTATCTCTAATCGCCCATTAGTAAATCGGAGATTATCTCAGAGTTTCAAATTCTCAATAATTTGGTTGGAGTCTGCAAGTGGCAAGGGTTAGACGGTTTGGCTTTGGTGGAATTTTTGGGGAAGTCCCACTTAAGAGGGAAGGGTCAGACGTGTCCGAGTTCTATTCCAACAAACTATGCCTCAATATCTCAGATAACATGTTCTG